>JARQOC010000012.1:90253022-90349558 GCA_033576535.1 Allobates femoralis
TGCTCAATTTAAAGTCACAATTAGTGAAGGGGTGCCGCTTGTCAACAAAGCACAGTGGAGATGAAAGGGAAAAGAATTGACAGAACCGCGGCACACCACAGGGATCATTTTATAATGCAAAAATCACTTTTATTAAGGTCATGTGAACACAAAATTAAAAACAATACAAAACCACAGATTACCCAAGTCAGAAGGGGCCCCTGCTGGGAACAATACATACAGGGCCGGCCTTAGCCTGGATGGTGCCCCCCATATTGATTTGTTTACCCAGCTTCCAAGGACACAAACGCTGAGAGGAAGCCATTTTTTCACATCCTAAAAACGTTTATTACTTTGCATATATTGTACAAAGTTTGTGCTCAAGGATCGTCACCTCAAACCCACATTAATTCCACCACGTGTGAACTCGCGCTTACAGGGGTCTTCTGACTGATTTTGCACATAATGGATAGGATGAGCGCCTCTTGCCGACATCCTATGTTCTGCCATCTCTTGGCTGAGAGCGGAGCAGGTTGTGGCCCCACATCCCCTTCTACTATATAAAGCCTGTATATATACCATACATTACAGAGAATACCAGACAATGCATGATGGAGCTGCAGCCTGTCCTGCATGTGCTCAGAGGTAAAAAGGCCAAAATATAAATGTTTGGCTATTGTCAGACTGCGTCTGCCCTCAGCCTGGGGAATCTGTTAAAAACGTAGTGCTTGGCAGGCATAGTGCATAGCGTTACCAGCAGGTAATACTATGCGTCGTCTGCCTATACATTGCTATGGTAATGTGATGCTTACCGCACCTGCCGACTCCACAGAGATGACCCGGATATGCTCTATGGCAGAGCGCACAGGAAACACGGTTTGCAGCAAATGCACATATCCAGGAGTGGTGAGTGGAGCCGGCGGGTGCGTGATCAATCCAGTTGCCATAGGGATACTATACACAGGCGGCACATAGCGTTACATGCCGGTAACGCTATGTGCTGAACCTGCAAATTTCTACGTTTTTTCTGGATCCGGCAGGCTAGGGGCAGATGCAGGTCTGACCCCAGCCTGACACAGGTACAAGTGCTAACTGTGAAAACTATGGATACCACTTGTGTGAAAAATGGACTTTTCAATGAGATCTTAGGCTACATTCACACACAGCATTTATGATGCGTTTTTTGGGGATCCGTTTTTGGCAGTGAAATGCAGTGACACTGAGCAAACCAGCAAAGTCAATGTGCTTCAAGATATGACATGCAGATGCGTTTTCTGAGGATCCATTTTTTGTATCAAAAACTGATCCTCATAAAGAATGAGTATGTCAATGTGTGCGGCGTTTTTATGATCCGCTTTTCCACTGACTCCATTGTCTATGAGCTCAAAAACTTGCAACAGTCAAAAACGCAGCAAAAATGGATCAAAAACAGTGTGAATAGGTGATCCATTTTTGCCGTTGAAAAACTGATCCTCAAAAAATGCATCACAAATGCTGTGTGTGAATGTTCTTTCGCCTGCAGCTGCCTTAAAGGGTTTTTCTCACAAACAAAGTTAATTTTAGTGAATAGATCTTGGAATAATAATAACAATTTCCACAATTGAATGTTCCGGCACTTAGATAATCTTATATATGTGTCCCTGCTATGTACTGTGTAATGGATGTGTCTGACCATACAGGGACATGGTCTGATCATACCACATCTCCTGTGCTGAGATAATCTTATATATGTGTCCCTACTATGTACTGTGTAATGGATGTGTCTGACCATACAGGGACATAGTCTGATCATACCACATCTCCTGTGCTGAGATAATCTTATATATGTGTCCCTGCTATGTACTGTGTAATGGATGTGTCTAACCGTACAGCTCCAGTACAGTGGAGTACTGACCCGTTGAAGTGGAATTACCGTGAAACGGTGCCGTTGTCGGCCTCCATCACCCCATGCCTGGCTGTAATGTAACCCGGAAAAAAGGTTCATTAAAAAACACAGAGCATCAAATGGTGAGTGCCTCCTTTTTCTCATCTTTAAAGCAGTAATCTTATATATGTGTCCCTGCTCTGTACTGTGTAATGGAAGTGTCTGATCATACCACATCTCCTGTGCTGAGATAATCTTATATATGTGTCTGACCGTACAGGGACATGGACTGATCATGCAAATCTTTTGTACTGAAGTAAGCATAGCGATGTGATCCTCGGACGAGTTATACGACTGTCTGGCTGTGTTTTTACAGAGGTTGTCCTTTGTGAATAAATGTGGGTCCCCATTTACAGATGATTAGAACAACAAAAAACCTATTCTCCTCGGGGGCAGTGCTGGGTCTCCGCACTGATGGTGTGCTGTCATCACCTAAGCCAATGCCAATCATTGAGCTCACTGGCTCTGAGGGGGTGTTCTACATGTGCAGAGCCACTGAGCTCACTGATTGGCTGCCACACTGATGGTGTGCTGTCATCACCTCAGCCAATGCCAGACGCAGGAAACTGGCGGAGACCCAGCACTTGAGGTACCAAAATATACTGAAAAGGGAAAAAAATCCCTTTAAATGATGAACTACATCCACCACAAAAGTAAAAACAATCTCATATTATTATTATTTATTTATATAGCGCCATTGGTTCCATGGCACTTTACATAGGAAGTGGGGGTAACAAGGACAGGTACAGTACATATGAACAGTCAATGCTTGCTGATACCCGACGGGAGAGGACCCTGTCCACGAGGGCTCACAGTCTACAGGGGTGGGGGAGGATACGATATAATAGCTGCTATGAGAAACTGTGGATGGGACAGAGTGTCAGTCTGACCCCTTGTCATGTTTGTTAACCCCTGCCTACCACAACACTGTCCAGCTCTGTCATTTCATTCTGATATCCCATCCCAACAATGATACAGACTGCTGGGTAGGAGGATCAGCCCTGACTGATCACAGAATGATTTTTGTCATGTACCTGCCAGGGTCTGTGTCATTCACATAATTTAGGCTGTAGACTCTTGACTCTTCTTAAAACGTTACTATTCCTGATACTATTCAGCTTTCTCGCCAGGATAACTGGCCCCCTAGGTCCTCGGGAGCTGCCCTCTGCAAGGAACAAGACAGTGAAGGACTGCAGGGAGAGAGAGGCGCCCTGCAGTGAGCCCTACCCTGCACAGCATGCACAGCAGATGACAGGAGCTGCAGAGAGCGAGACTCACTGCTACATGGCTCATGGTACCATACCGGTCAATCAGGCATCTGTTCACTGGTGCAGTCTTGGCCTGCCAGTCACTGTATTACCAGGTGGGGAGGGTAATTGGACTCACACAGTCACTGATTGGAGCAGGGGTAGCAGGTGAAACCAGGCACCGCTGAAGACAGCAACTGAATCACAGTCTCCCAGCAACTCCTCCCACCAAAGTCTGCTGCCGGCTGACAAACAGCGCTGTAATATGATTGGACCGGCAGGGACAGTAAGTTTCCAACTTTCTGATTCCTGGTGGCGCCCCCCAGCTGAAGCATGGCCTGCAGCGCCCTGTGCGACCGCACCACTCGCACATGGCAAAAGCCGGCCATGAATATATACCAATAACAATTTCAGTACATGCAATACTAGATGAAAAATTGGCAGACCACTAGACCAGTGTTCAAATGTGAAACACAGCCCAGTGAATAGTGTTGAGCCAATCCACTGACGTACTAATGGTTAGATACAGATGTTAATGCTCCTGCCATTATCCATCTCACTCATGATTTGCTTCCTTGCTTCGGACAATTCTCATTTGCTTCGTGAGAATTGAGATATTGTTGCACTGTCTTGCAGCTGTTGCTCAGGATCTTCTGCCTAAAGGTTGTCACTTTAATTCTCCCACATGCATGGTGTATTGGTATGGCATTTTATATATATATATTATATATATATATATATATACACACACACATATACCTTTTGATGCCCGAAGCCTCTCCTTTGATTGAATCACCATCTGTATCTAACCATTAGTACGTCAGTGGATTGGCTCAACACTATTCACTGGGCTGTGTTTCACATTTGAACACTGGGCTGGTGGTCTTATATCCATCTGCCAATTTTTCATCTAGTATTGCTTGTACTGAAATTGTTATTGGTATGCATTGTTCTCAGGAGGGGCCCCTCCCGCCTTGGGTAATCTGTGGTTTTGTATTGTGTTTTTAATTAATATTGTGTTCACGTGACCTAAACAAAAGTTATTTTTGCATTGCAAGAAGCTCCTGTATGTAGACACTCATCCCTGCTTTGCTCAGGTAGATTTTGGTCTATTCCTCCACACAAACTCGCTTCATCCTGCAGGTCCTGTGGATCCTTCTGTAGCGACCGGTGGTAAGGCCGCGGGTGTGTGTGTATGATCTTTCTCAACAGAATCCCCATACTCAGATTTAACCGGTAGTAACATTTCTTTACTGTAAAACATGTCTATAACACAGTCAACTGATCTAGCTGCACACATGTATATATTAGAGTCTCTGGATCTTCACTTCTTCCGGGTACGCAGCAAGCAAAGAAAAAAACACAACAATGGAGATATCTTTCCCTAACTTTCCCTAAAATCACGTACCAGTCTATCACAGAAGAAGGTGTCGCTCCCACGTAGCAGGCCTGGGGTCTCACGATGACGGGTCCCGGTGCAGCGCTGAAGGGGTCTTCAGTCTTCTTCTGTGGTCTCCTTCCGCAGGTAACAGAATCTTTCTTTGTTAGTCTCTCCCAGTCTCAGGGCACACAGAGGAGCAGAAGGGAGCCCACAGCAGCACAGAAGTCTCCCTTATGTCAGTCACAGCCCCTGCACATGTAATCCAGTGGCAATGTCCTGAATTCCGGAGGCAATGTCCTGAATTTGAGTGGGACCCTCGGTAAGACAAGGTCCTGCAGACCGGGGGTTGCAACAGCGATCCTCACGGGTATTTCTTCCCAAGAATCCGGCTGCAAAAGAGCCCTATGTCGGGAGACACCACACAGTCTGTCCTGACAGAGCTCTGGATCTCTAATCTTCATCTCCCGCCCTTTTTCTTCCTCAGCACAAGGCTGTTGGGGGAGGGATCAGACTGTGTAATGTTCACTGCAGTGTCCATTTGAATAACAACACAGTCAGGGCTACCCACTTCATTACATACCCCCCCACTTAAAGGTTGGCAGTCCCTGTCAACAACCGCCGGCTCCAAGGCAGTGATGACTGTAGTTGTCACAGGGGTCGGTTGAGAAGTGGGCCATACATACTGGTCCCTGTAGAACCGTCCGGGCGGGATCCCAGCAGTGGTGCGGTCAGTGCGTCGCAAGGGTCGGTTGTTCCCCTCCTCGTCACTGTCTTTACGCCCCACTCCAGTCAGTACACCGGGAGAGGGACTGGTCTGTGTAGGTGGGTCACCGGTCTCAGAGTCGACGTGATCTCTATGTTGAGAAATGTCCGTGACGTCAGTCCTGTCAGCAGCGTCACCCCCTCCGGTTACTGTGGGAGGGGAGTCAGGCCGGGAGCGGCAGGGGCGCAACATATTTCGGTGCACAGTGCGGGTGCTGTGGCTGTCTTCACCCCGCACTCGGTATACATGTCCATTGGGGTAAGGGCGTTCGATTACCCGGTAGACTTCAGTCTCCCACTTGGCTCGAAGTTTCCCTTGAGGCTTCTTAATACGGAGCAAGACTAGCTGTCCCAACTTTAAGGGTTTATCTTGCACGGGGAGTGGGTCAGCATGTATCTGGCCCCGGATTTGTTGACTCACCAGCCGGTGTACAGTCTCCATTCAGTTACAGGATAGTTCCGTCCGTTAAACTTCCTCACCTGATTGACAATAGATGCCGGGGGAGCTGTCCGGTTATAAGGTACTACCGGGAGGAGATTCTGTTGATCACACATCCTGCCGACTACGCCAGATGTAGCGACCGGTGGTAAGGCCGCGGGTGTGTGTGTATGATCTTTCTCAACAGAATCCCCATACTCAGATTTAACCGGTAGTAACATTTCTTTACTGTAAAACATGTCTATAACACAGTCAACTGATCTAGCTGCACACATGTATATATTAGAGTCTCTGGATCTTCACTTCTTCCGGGTACGCAGCAAGCAAAGAAAAAAACACAACAATGGAGATATCTTTCCCTAACTTTCCCTAAAATCACGTACCAGTCTATCACAGAAGAAGGTGTCGCTCCCACGTAGCAGGCCTGGGGTCTCACGATGACGGGTCCCGGTGCAGCGCTGAAGGGGTCTTCAGTCTTCTTCTGTGGTCTCCTTCCGCAGGTAACAGAATCTTTCTTTGTTAGTCTCTCCCAGTCTCAGGGCACACAGAGGAGCAGAAGGGAGCCCACAGCAGCACAGAAGTCTCCCTTATGTCAGTCACAGCCCCTGCACATGTAATCCAGTGGCAATGTCCTGAATTCCGGAGGCAATGTCCTGAATTTGAGTGGGACCCTCGGTAAGACAAGGTCCTGCAGACCGGGGGTTGCAACAGCGATCCTCACGGGGTATTTCTTCCCAAGAATCCGGCTGCAAAAGAGCCCTATGTCGGGAGACACCACACAGTCTGCCCTGACAGAGCTCTGGATCTCTAATCTTCATCTCCCGCCCTTTTTCTTCCTCAGCACAAGGCTGTTGGGGGAGGGGATCAGACTGTGTAATGTTCACTGCAGTGTCCATTTGAATAACAACACAGTCAGGGCTACCCACTTCATTACACCTTCTATGAACTCTGAGCTTTAGTTGCTTCCAGACATTTTCTATTGGATTCAGCTCCGGTGATCGCCTCAGGTATTGTAACAGATTTATTTTCTTTTTCTGAAACCAGTTAAGAGTTTCGTTGGCTGTGTTTGGGATCATTGCAATACGAAGACAGGTTATTAAACTTGGGGTTATTTAGCTTGGAAAAATGAAGGCTTAGGGGTGATCTTATAATAATGTATAAATATATGAGGGGACAGTACAGAGGCCTTTCTAATGATCTCTTTACTCTTAGGCCTGAGACTGGGACAAGGGGGCATCCTCTACGTCTGGAGGAAAGAAGGTTTAATCATAATCACAGACGCGGATTCTTTACTGTAAGAGCAGTGAGACTATGGAGCTCTCTGCCACATGATGTTGTAATGAGTGAGTCACTACTAACATTTAAGAAGGCCTGGATGCCTTTCTGGAAAACTATAATATTACCAGTTATATATACTAGATTCTTTGATAGGGCATTGATCCAGGGATTTTTTCCCCCAATGTGGAGCTTAGTGTTGCCACATGGTTTTTTTTTGCCTTCCTCTGGATCAACATGTTAGGCTATGGGGTGAACTAGATGGACTTAAAGTCTTCCTTCAACCTTACAAACTATGTTACTATGTATACTGTCCTGTGATACATCCAGCCTTGGTTTCATATTCCTCATCCTGGTAGATGGCAGCAGATTGTTATCCAGAATACCTTGGTTCATTTGTACATTCATCCTTCCTGCAATCATATGAAGTTTGCCAGTGCTGCAGGCTTAAAACAGCCGCACACCTTGATATTCCACCTCCACACTTCACTGTTGTATGGTATTTTGGGGGTGATTTGCCTTTTGGCCTCCAAATATGGTGTATTATGGCATCTAAAGAGTTCTCATCAGACTAGATCAGTCTCACAGTATTTCACAGACTTGTCTAAATGTTGTTGAGTAAACTTTAAATGGTCTTGAACCGGCTTTTTGTTCAGCAATAAAGTTTTGCATGTTGGGTGTGCATACAGGAGCGTGCATACATGCTATGGAGGATGAGTGCATTACTTATTGTTTTCTTTGAAACAATTTTACCTGCTGATTCCAGGTGTAACTGTACACTACCTATTGGTTGGTTGACTTGAAAACAATTTTTGTAGCAAAATGTTAACACACGTGTATGCATTTAAAAAGAACCTGCTAGGTCCCTTAACCCTCTAAACTACATGTAGGCCACAGGGGCGTGATAACACGGAAAAAGGGCAGACTAGTCGGGGGAAACAGACTAGTCAAAGCTCTAATTAGCATAGGAAAAACAAGCATTACAAATCGTTCTTTACCACATTGGATTGTGAGAACAGTATTTGACAGGGATGGTTAGGCAGGGAATTGTGGCCCACACGTGCACCTGCTTGTAGTTTAGAGGTCTTAGAGGACTTGACAGGTTCCCTATTATCTACTCCCTTTCCCACAAAGACACTCCCACATGAAAAAGTGTCTAAAACATATAATGTGGTGCAAGGCATCTCCGTCATATTGAGTCCAAAATATTGTGCACTTATCACCCCTACTAAAAATGTTGACTTACTTATTTGTGATATAAGAATATTGCAGTAATGACAATTCCCTATGTTATGGTTAAAATATGGAAATATCGCAGTTTGTTTTTTATCCGCACACTACAGACCAATGCTGACAGCAGAGTGTGGTCTGGAGCTGTAGTTGTATACTTGGGGCGGTCTGGGGTCTCCGAATCCCCCTCCTGCAGACACAGTCTAGGCGGGAGTAAGTGTTTTGCCCTTTTTTTCCCAGATAGTACATGGTTATGACATGAGCCAGAGACGCCTCCTGCTATATACACAGGGCATTAATACAAGTAGACAGATTTCCCAGGCTGTGCTCATTCATCCCCTCTTCCTCCCCATGTAGCCTTCCTTCCCCGGATCAGCCAATCACCGTCCGCCGCTTGCTTCTCTCCATATAAGGCCAGGAAGCAGTGAGGGAGTCCTGGCCTCCTCCACATTGTGAGCTGATGTCAGGGATTGCATTACGGCCTCATTACCAGGCTTCCCTGTGCCACCTACAGCCACATGATTAACCCCCTCACAGCCAAACGTTCAATTATTAATACATTTTATTTAATTGTTCTCAGAATATCACACTCTATATTTATATTATTCTCTTATATGGTGCCATTAATGTCAATATGTCATAGGAGTGTGGGAGGAAACCATGCAGACACCGGGAAAACATACAATCTCCTTGCAGATGTCGCCCTGGATATATAAAAGACCTATCCGGTCTGCCTGTAAGTTTGTCCCAAAAACAGCACCAATTATAGGACACTGTGTAAATTACAGTTAAATTGTGAAAACAGCACTACCTATAGGACATCTGTCCACACGTCGTCCAGGATACTGACAGCGGAGCAGGCATAAATTATTGCCTGGGTCCACTCAGTCATACCCTTGGGGCGCACCTATACTGCTACTGCCGCAGCTCCTCAGCGTACAAGGGAAAAGAGATGTTGCACAGAGACACTGCACAGAGGGGGAGAGAAAGCGCACAGGTATAAAGACAGCACAAGGAGAGATAGCACACAAGGGGAGAGAGAAGTGCTCAAGGGGAGAGAAAGCGCATAGGGTGAGAGCACAAGGGGAGAAAGAGAGCATGGGTGGAGAGACAGCACAAGGAGAGAGAGCATACAGGGGAGAGAGTTCACAGGGGGAGAGACAGCACAAGAGAAGAGAGAGCACACGGGGAGAGAGCACACAGGGGGGAGACAGCACAAGATGAGAGAAAGCGCATTGGGGAGAGACAGCAAAAAAGGGAGAGATGGCGCATGGAAGAGAGAGAGGGAGTGCACAGAGGGAAGAAAGAGTACATGGGGAAAGAGCACAAGGAGAGAGGGCTCACAGGGGTGAGAGTCAGAACAAGGGGAGAGAGTGCACAGAGAGAAGAGAGAGTGCACGGGGAAAGACAGCATAAGGGGAGAGCACACAGGAGGGAGAGACAGCCCAAGGGGATAGAGCGCACAGTGAGAGACAGCACAAGGGGAGAGAGTGCACAGGGATAAAGATCGCACAAGGGGAGAGAGAGCACAGGTGGTGAGACAGCAGAAGGAAAGAGAGCATGCAGGGGGAGAGACAGTACAAGGGGAGAGAGAGTTCACAGAGGGAGAGAGCACAAGGGAAGAGAGCGCACAGGGGAGAGCAAGCACAAGAAGAGAGCACACAGGGGAGACAGAGCACACAGGGAGACAGCACAAGAGGAGAGAAAGTGCACTGGGGAGAGACAGCATAAAAAAGAGCTAACACACGGAGAGAGATGACGCGCACGGGGGAGAGTGCACAGGGGGAAGAAAGCACAAGGGGAGAGAGGGCACAGAGAGAGTCAGAACAAGGGGAGAGAACGCACAGGGAGAACAGAGAGTGCACAGGGGAGAAAGAGCACATGGGGAGAGACAGCATAAGGGGACAGAGCACACAGGAGGGAGAGACAGCATAAGGGGAGAGCGAGCACACAGGGGGAGAGACAGCACAAGGGGAGAGCGAACACACAGGGGGAGAGACAGCACAAGGGGAGAGAGAGCGCACAGTGGGAAGCGAGAGCACAAGAGGAGAGAGAGGAGAGTGTGAGAGAACAAATGGAGAGAGCGCACAAGAGGGATGGCAAACAGAAGCAGTGCCTGCCATGCCACAGCCACCCCTATATAAAACGCTCATATTCAATTTTATGTGGATTTTCTGTGTAAACCATCAGCCTCGTCAGGTCTAAAAGATCTACTTACTCAATTATGGGATTTGTATTGTAAAGATCTCGCAACACAACATGAGCAGGACGGATATTTCATGGGGATTCAAGACCTGAATGACAAATTGTAAACCTCGGGAAATAGGAATTTCCTCTTTTTTCTTTCTGTGCCAGTGTGAATGTTCTGCCAGCTGCCCGTGTTGTGCCCTGCTAAGTGTAACATTCCTTAATAAACGCTCACATCTGGCAATCGCACACTGCTGACTTACACGAAGCTTTATTTAGGTTTTCACTCCTTGTAAAGAAGCTCAGGAAGCCCTTAATTATTGCACTTCACCCCATGTTACGCCTATGCCCCTCCGAGCTATCTGAGCTATGGGATCTAGAATTGAAGCTCAAATGAGGATCCAGCCTAGACATTATAGGTTCATTGTTCCTAAAACTACAAAAGCCCTGTGTGTGTTTTCAAGGGGACTTACTGGGATTACCTCACTCTAAAGAAAAGCTTAGTAAAGGGCAAGGCCTGAAGACATTTTTATTAGGTCAGGTGTTATTACATTTATACCCAAAAGTGCAGGTCCTGTAAAGATTTATAACCCTCCTCACTACCTTCCATATATTACATATCACAAATGAGAATCACCTGTGATAAATTGTCAGTGCCCATGTGACATGAATTAGCCAATCAATGATGACTTCAGTGTCTTAAAAAGCCATATGTTAGGCCCTGTGTTTTTGTCACAATGATGAAGACAAAGGAGCTGTCTAAGGACATGAGAAATGCTATCATTAAAGGGGCCGTCACACGCGTCAATATCGCGTGCAATATCGCTGCTGCACGTGACGTTGCAGCGATATTGACGCGTGTGACATGGTATATCAACCAGCGATAAATCGCTGGTTGATGGTTGCCGGGTTTTCGGACAGGAATGAAAACCTGGCGATGGTCGCCCGGTGGACACGCAGCATCGCTGCTTGTGACATCGGGAGACACGATAGGCCAGATTCCAGCGCCTCGCAGCAAGTGCTGGGAGCTGGTATCCAGGGTAAACTGCGGGTATCTAGGCAGCGCGCGCTGCCTAGATACCCGATGTATACCTTGGTTACCAGCCTTTTCCGCTCACCGGCTGGTATCCAAGGTACACAGCGGGTAACCAGGGACCCTAGTGTACCTTGGATACCAGCCGGTGAGCGGAGAAGGCTGGTAACCAAGGTATACATCGGGTATCTAGGCAGCGCGCGCTGCCTAGATACCTGCAGTTTACCATGGATGCCAGCCTGCTCCCGCTAACTGCAGCCTGTCAGCGGGAGCAAGACATCATGGAAACGATATTTGAATCATTTCCATGATGTTGCTGGTCCACTGATCGCTGGTGAGTCTGCCTGTGTGACAGCTCACCAGCGATCAGCCGTCAATGTCTCCAGCGATCAGACATTGACGTGTCTGACGCCGGCTTAACAGAATAAGAAAAAGCTGCCACAATTCCCTTACATACAATGTGAACAGGTGCATAACTGAACGTAATATATTATAACAAACAAAAACAGCTGCACTCGGAAATGCTAAGACATGCATATCATGAATAGACGAATATAGAATTGCAATGTTGCTAAGGAAATGTGAACAAATGAAACACTTAGCATATAAATATGGCCATATCTATATCCGTCCAGTAGCCACATCGAGGCGTGTCTCCTTACTAGGTGCCTTTGGGACTGCATTCTCTATTAGCAGATTTCTTCTCGCCCCACACAAATAGAGGTTTTCAAACCCAGAGAGAGGCATTGACTTAGTGTAGGTACCCAGTAAGAAGACACGCCTAGGCAAGGATACTGAGCGGGTATAGATCTGGCCATCTTTATATGCTAAGTGTCTCATTTTTTCACATTTCTTTGGAAGTCAAGTTCGGGATTTATGGTTCCTTAAATCCAGGTCATTAGAGCCGATGATAGACATCATTAGACAGTAGCCACTCTTGGGTGGTATGAGACAACGATACAGGGTGGTATGATATGATGATGCTCTACCGCATCCTAAGAACATGAGAATGAGGTCTGTTAACTGCATAAAAAAGTTGTATTGGCAGTCATATAGGGGTTAAGAGAAAATGTGTTGTGGTCTATTTTGCTTTTTTCATCCCTGGTCCTTCACACGAGATGGATGAAAATCTCTTCAAAATTGAAGAGACCAGAGTTGTCTCGAACGTTTGCTATTATTTACCATCTTTTCAGTTCGCCATTAAAAGGTATCAACCACTGAGGACTTTCAGATTCTAATATATATTTTTCTATGTACTGGCTAACATGGTACAAACTCCATGAAAATCTTTGATTGACTTTAGAGGATCTTGACATAAGGTTTGACTTTGGATGTCTCACTTTGCAAGGGTTACTCATCTGCAGCAGGACAGACTGGATGATATGGCTTTGAAAATCCACAGAAAGTCCTAAAATCTGTACAGATTTGTTCCGCTTTCTGCAGTTTTAGAAGCTCCTTGAGGATTGTCGGAAAAGCTACAGTGAGTCTCACAACACAAGTGAATAAATCAAGCCGGTCAGAAAACTTCATATAAAGCTCCAGTGATGATCTTATGTGTATGGTGGAAGATTCTACTGCAAACCGAAGGAAAGTCTCAGGAAAAAGAGTCAGGAAAAATATCTGCTGGCAGAACAAGCAAGGGTAGGCTTGTGTATGAGATCATCCTAAACCTGTCTTGTTGAAATGTTAGCTGCATTAGTCTGAAGTGGCTGTCAATCCATAAGCGACAAATGATGGTTTGTCCTGATGAGAAACCAGTGGCATGGAAACATGTTGACTGTAATAAACTGCATGTTCCTCACTTCTTGGTCGTAACTTCTTTGAATTGCCTGGAGCGCGGACCACATCCACATCTCTGCATACTATGGAGCCGCAGCAGCCACTTGTTTGATGCTTCTACAGCAGTTGTGTTATTCACAACTCCATCAGGTGAGTACATGTCCCGATAGTGTTTTACTATTTTAACACAGTTAAGACCCTATTGCATTTTTTTTTTGTCTTTTCAGCACCCATCATACTATTTTTACATGTCTTCACTTTTCAACTGTATAGGATTGAGTGGTGTGGGAGTATGCAATAGGTTTAATCTAACGTTTAAATACCGCTATCAATTGTGACCATAGCATCTAAGGCTGCTTTCACATAGGTGTTTTTGAAAAAATGCGGCAGATTTACCGCATCTGCTGCTTAGCGGCACACTTGCGGCAAGCCCCATGCATTGTCTATGGGGCTTGCGGTCAGGAGTGGCAAGTTCGGTTGTGGCAGATGCAGCAGTTGTGTCCACGAAAAAAACCCCGCTGCTGACCACGCATTTTGTTTGCGGCTGCAAGTGCCGCATCTGCCGCAACTGCCAAAACCGCACTTGCCACACCTGACCGCAAGCCCCATAGACAATGTATGGGGCTTGCCACAAGCCGTTAGGCAGCAGATGCGGTAAATCCGCAGCATTTTCTCAAAAACGCCTATGTGAAAGGGGCCTAAGGCGGTAGGGGACTCCTGTCAACCCAAAAGCTCAACCCTCAACACAATCAAGAGATGCTACCGGTATGATAATACAACAGATCCCTCAGCCCCAATATGGTTACGTAATTGGAAACGTTAAAAAGATATCGATCTCTGAGAGAGGCATATGATACGATTACATAATTTCCTTCGGGATCAGTAAAGTGTATCACAGCAGCACAACATAAACAAGAACATAAATTGTATAAATTACCAAAACAAAAGACCGTAGAGTTGACAGAAGTACATTACAGTTCATAAACAATTGGTAAACTAATAAAACAACAATCACTTTGATTATTCACACTTCGGTAATTGTTGTACATTCCCATAGCAGTCGGCAGGAATGAGTTCCTGTATCGTTTCTTCTTTCACCTTAGTAATATTAGCCAGTTAGTGAAGGTGCTCCTTTGTCTCGTGAACAGCGCATATAATGGGTGCGCATTATTGCTCACAATCGCCATACATTTCTTTAAGGCGGCGTCACACGCATCAATATCGTGAGCGACATCGCCGAAAAATGATGCATCAGCGATGTCGCTCACGATATCGCAAGTGCATCGTGCTGTGTAACAGCGCGATACAACTGCGATCTATCGCTGGTTGACAGGTTTACCAGCAAGAACGTAAACCTGTCAATCTGCAATAGCGATGTTGGCAGTGATCCAGCCTATACCGCAGTATTGCTGCGGATTGCTCGCTGGGTTGATCCCAGCTCAGCGAGCGATGGCTCCGCCCGCATCGCTGCGGCGTCACCGACATCCTGCCGTGTGACACCAAGGCTGCGATGTTGGAAGCGAGCTCGCACCCGCTCATCGCTTCCGACATCGCAGCTTTGGCTGCTGCGTGTGATGTCGGCTTTAGAATTCTACCTCCTCAAAAGCGTCAAGATGGTGGCCAACAGCCAAGCTGGCCTTCTTGATAAGCTAATTGAGATTATTAACATCATACACCGGCACATTACTTCTCTTACATATGATTGCATTATCCATCAGTATTTTTTTTTTAAAGCAGGCTGTTACAAAAGGGGCTAAACATTAGAGGTAAATGCTGTTCTCTAAGCACACAGGAGATGCCTGGCAATGAGCAGGCACTGTGCTGTGCCATCTTCACTGCTGTCCCCATCTGGTGTAATAACTCTGATGCACGTGTACAATTAGTAACCTTTTGCTCATTCCCGACTCCTGGAGAACCCGATCTCCCTATGAATTATTGACCCAGCAATTTATTACCGCCCTACACATGCTCTGCTGCACTCCGGCCTCCGCAGGCCATGAAGTGACACCACATAATAAGATTTGCTATCACAGGGTGCTGCATCTTCTATGGGGTGGATCGCAGCTGACATCTTCATAACCAAAAGCAGAATTCATTAAGAGGCTAAAATGT
This sequence comes from Allobates femoralis, assembly GCA_033576535.1. Classification (NCBI taxonomy): domain Eukaryota; kingdom Metazoa; phylum Chordata; class Amphibia; order Anura; family Aromobatidae; genus Allobates; species Allobates femoralis. Next base: position 90,268,371 of record JARQOC010000012.1, read on the forward strand.
GCAGGACTTTTCCATTACAATCATGTTTGCGCTGTCTGTTTGGGTGATGGCCCACTCTGTATCATGCCTTGTCGCACTGCTATCCCCTTGATGGAACGGTAAGTATTCATTCAGGTGATTGGCAGGGTTGACAGCCTTACAGATATCGACCATATCAAGCCACTGGTCAGTCCATGTAAACAGTCCCTAACAATTCCACTCTATACCATATAGCGACCTCTCTGGATAGTATCCCTCGCTCTAGTGGTATAATAACTTTTAGGGTTGGAGTAGCATAGCCGCCAAAAAAAATACATCTGCCTTTACTGGGTAATTAACAAATGTTGTACTGTAATGAAATGTAACATGGCAGGATAAGTCAGAGCAGCCTTTAAACAGGTTTTTGTGACTTATACCTGATATATAGGATATGTTGTAGGGTGTCTTGTATACAAAAGGTATTTTGGTGTGTTCTAGTTTAGAGCAAGTCTAGTGGAGTGTTCCTAGTATACCGCACATATTATGAGCATTTCCCGGTATTCGGCTAGTCTTCCAGGTCTTGTGGGGTGTTCCCGGTATATGGCAGGTCTAGAAAGAGGGGTGTTCCCAGTATACAGCAGGTATTGTGGGGTGTCCACAGTATACAGCAGATCTTTTGGGGTGTTCCCGATACATGTCAAGTCTTGTGGCATGTACCCAGTATACGGAAGGTTTTCTGGGATGTTCCGGATATACTGCAGGTCTTGCGGGATGTATCTGGTATATGGAAGATCTTGTGGCATGTTCCTGGTATTTACCAGGTCTTATTGGGTGTTCCCGGTACACAGCAGGTCTTGTGAGGTGTTCTCCGGTATATAGTAGGCCTTGTTGGGTGTTCCCGGTATACAGAAGATCTTATGGGGTGTTCCTGGTATATTGCAGGTCTTGTGAGGTGTTCCTAATACATGTCAAGTTTTGTAGGGTGTACCCAGTATACAAGCAGGTCTTGTGGGGGGGTTTCCCAAAACATGTCAAGTCTTGTGGCATGTACCCAGTATATGGAAGGTCTTGTGGAGTGTTACCGATATACAGCAGGTCTCCTGGGGTGTTCCCTGGCATACAGCAGATCTTGTCAGTTGTACCTGATATATGACAGATCTTGTGAAGTGTTCCTAGTATATAGCAGGTCTTCCGATGCATGGCAGGTCTTGTGGGGTGTTCCATGGTATATGGTAGATCTTGTTGGGTGTTCAGAGTATACAGCAGGTCTTGTGGGGTGTTCCCGGTATATAACAGGTCTTGGAGGGTGTTCCCGGTATATGGCGGGTCTTGTGAGGTGTTCTCGGCATATGGCAGGACTTGTGGGGTGTTCTCGATATATGGCAAGTCTTGCGGGGTGTTCCCGGTATACGGCAAGTCTTATGAGTTGTCCTCAATATATGTTCGATCTTGCTGGGTGCCCGATATACAGCATATCTTATAGGGTATTCCCAGTGTACATGTCTTCTGGGGTGTTCTCGATATATGGCAGGACCTTTGTGGAGTGACCTGGGTATTTGGCAGGTCTCGTTAGGTGTGGCGCCCCACTGGTCCGTGCGCCACAGTAGGTTTACTGCACCCATAGATGAGTGTGCGGTATTCCTGTCATTGGGGAGTGTAAAGTCAATCTGAGGCTCTTATCCCAGCATCCCTACACCTAACATAGGGGACCTATTGGCCACCCGTTACCAGGATAACTGGTCCCGGTGGCAGGAGTGTTAGGGTAGAAGGAGCAGGAAAAACACACAGACAGAAGAGAGTCTAGTCTGAGGAAAGAAGCAAGGAGCAAGTCCTAGAGGAACACCACAGGGAGGGTGCCCGAAAAGGAGCGGCGACACAGATTGAAGGAGGAGACCCAGTGCCGGACCTTATCCACGGTCCGGGGGAACCCTGGTCCACATCGGGGTACCGGCTCCGAGTCACAGTGCAGACGAGTCTAGCCCTGAGCCGTCAATACCGGTGGGTCGCAGGTTTGCCCAGCAGCCCCGACCTCGTCCAGAACGTGCAGCCCCACTAAATGAAAGAAAAAGGGGAAGGGGAACAAGAGGCGCAATAGTGCCTTATCACTTAGACACTAACAATTAGGTGGTATAAAGGAACCACTCACCTATTTCAGTTGTGCGACCCACAACTGGTATGCAGACATATAGTATTATATCCGGATGGCTGCTGCTGGACTCCCACCGACCACTTGCACGTGGAATCACACAGTTAAAAATGGGAAAGGAAACGGTGTTCACCAGTCCGCGCTGCCAGGATCCACTTATTCCAAGGAAGAAACTCACGATCAGATGTGATGTGATCACATCACATCTGATCGTGAGTTTCTTCCTTGGAATAAGTGGATCCTGGCAGCGCGGAATGGTGAACACCGTTTCCTTTCCCATTTTTTACAGCCCCACTAAAAGCACTTAACCGGGTTGAGCCCCTTAGAGAAGAAGGGTAATCTCATAGCACCCAAAGGGCCTGGTAGACAAGTGGGTTGTGCAGGACAGCGCAAGGATAGTGAGGAGGCGCAAGGAAGACAGCAAAGGACAGTGAAAGTAACTGAAGGAACACTCTGGGAGCCTCAAAGAGACTTTGCAGAATCTTGGACAAAGTGCTTCAGTGTCCGCGCTGCTGCTCCGAGACAAAAGAAAAACAGACACAGGAATGTCTGGTTCAGCTACAGCCTTTATTTTCCGACGCGTTTCAGAGCCTCCTCCCAAGCTCCTTCCTCAGGGAACATCCCATTGCGGACACTGAAGCACTTTGTCCAAGATTCTGCATCACAACCACGGTCACCGTTGGGAGTGCGGTCCCTGCAGCAGCTGCTTGTACGCTTTTCTACCAGTTGTGGGTTTCACAACTGCTAAAGATGAGCAATTCCACATCGATAAGTGAAAGTGTGTTATTGAGATAAGACCCTATTTGCGCATTCTTTCTTTCACAGATTTTTACTTCAAAGAGACTTTATCCTCCCCAGTGACTACCCAGCCAGCTACCCGCTAAAGACTGTGTAACTGTGTACCAGAACTGCTGTGAATTGTTGCCAGTAAAGTACCCGTACAGAGTCAGCAAGTCTCCGGTGTCTTAGTCCGTTAAGAAGTAGCTGCTGCCGCATCAGCACTGCCCAGGGGATCCCACTCCGCCTGCAGGGAGCGTTATCAACTGGCTGCAATACCACCATCCCTGGCGGTCTTACAGCGGCGCTGGTGAGATCACCAGAAACTGCACGAGACTTTTATTATTTTACCCATTATTCAGCTGACCCCCAGGGCTACGGGCCCGGGCACCAGCCACACAGACAGCACCACCATATCAACGCCCGGGTACCGAGTTCCCATAGACCCCTGGGCGGGTCATTAGGCATTCCTGGTGAATGGGTGGTGGGTTTTGTGGATTATTCCTAATAAGTAGCAAGTCATTTGGTGTGCTCCTAGTATATAGCGGGTCTTGTGGCATGTTTTGTAATTTAGTGCTTAGTACCTACCCATAATGACTCAGAGAAAGAAAACCAGTACACCAGCTGCAGAGTCATGGACGACCAATACAAAATTGATGTATGGAATGTGAATGCTACTTGTCTGGTCCACTTTCACAGAAGAGATGGTACCCCTGATTATTTATTTTTTATCAGATACTTTTTATTAACTGATTTTCCGTTACAGTACAACACCCAAACAAATCCCCTCCCTTCTGTATACCCAACCCCCTGACCCCTTCCCGCAAGTTTCAATAATGACAAGTAATAACATTTTGTTCACATGTTTCATCCACACTATAATATCAACTATGGTATATTTGGGTAAATGACATTTCCATTAACATAAATTACAGCGTACAACCAACAGTATACTATCTTATACCTAGCTAGGAATAGGAGGCAGTCAGTCAGTTTGGAATATACAGTATAAAAATTTTTTTTGAACTGTCCCCAGTAGTACCCTAAGGCAGCCATTCACCATACACCCTCAGACGCTTCACCACATATCCAAATGTACCCCAAATTATTAATAAATGTTCTAGTGGTCATGATAGAAAGGTGCCACTACATTGTAGACTTGTCAGAGAGCCTATGCAGACTCCTTTTCACCTATCATGGGCATGTAAGGGCCCAAATTAACCATGGAGTAATAGAAGAAGGCGGCCTGGTCGTATGAATCATCATATGCAGTACTGCGTACCTTATTTATCTGGGGAAAAGATGACACCAAGATGCACTATGGGAAGAAGACAAGATAGCAGAGGCAAGACTGATGTTCAGCTGGAAGCCTTGGGTACTATGGTGTACAGACCAAGTGCCTTTTTTAAAGGGAACCTGTCACCTGGATCTAAGCCCCTACACTATCACTACCTGTCCCTGCACCTTCCTAGCTGCTCCCTATCTATCCCTCTCTGAGCTAAATCCGCCCTATAAAACTGCAGAAAAATAACTTATAACTTACAGCAGTCCCTGAGGCTGGGGACTGAGAAGGCGGCGCCAGGCTCCATTCAGCCCCTCCTCCATGCAGCAGCACACGCCCCGCTGGGCGGCGTTATTCTTTCTTCATCGCCGCCTCCTCCATTTGGAATCTCCCACCCACTTTACACTGTAAGGTAGCGGTTAGGATCGGCACGACAGAAGGCAGTGACTCAGGTATTTACTCACACAGCACACAGTTTAATGGCATAGTTCAGGTATTCACAGACCTCCAGATTCCGATGTAACAGGTCAGACTAACCCCCCGACCAGAATATACCCGAGGTATAAACTGGGCTAGCCCAGAATATACCCCCCTGGGCCAGCTCAAACTATACCCCGGGGTATAAACAGGCCTAGGCCAGATTATAACTCTCCGTATACCACAGCAGCTGTAGATCAGGGCCCCAAGCCGTGCACAGGGCCCCAAGCAATGCATGAGGGCCCGAGGCAGCACAAGGTGGCCCCAGGCAGCAGAAAGTGGCCCTACGCAACATACAGGGGCCCCAGGCAGTGCATGGGGGCCCGAGGCAGCACACAGGGGCCCCAGGCTACACACAGGATCCCAGGCTACACACAGGGGCCCCGGCCAGCATACAAGGGCCCCAGGCAGTACACGGGGCCCCAGGCAGTGCACAGGGCCCCAGGCAGCACAAAGTGACCCCAGGCAACATACAGGGGCCCCAGGCAGTACTAGGGGCCCCAGGCAGTACTAGGGGCCCCAGGCTACACACAGGATCCCAGGCTACACACAGGGGCCCCATGCAGCATACAAGGGCCCCAGGCAGTACACGGGGCCCCAGGCAGTGCACAGGGCCCCAGGCAGCACAAAGTGACCCCAGGCAACATACAGGGGCCCCAGGCAGTACTAGGGGCCCCAGGCAGTACTAGGGGCCCCAGGCTACACACAGGATCCCAGGCTACACACAGGGGCCCCATGCAGCATACAAGGGCCCCAGGCAGTGCACAGGGCCCCAGGCAGTGCACAGGGCCCCAGGCAGCACACAGGGGCCCCAGGCAGCACAAAGTGACCACAGGCAATATACAGGGGCCCCAGGCAGTGGGCCACCCGGGGCCACTTTGTGCTGCCTGGGGCCCCTGTGTGCTGCCTCTGTCCCCCATGCGCTGCCTGGGACCCCTTTGTACTGCCTGGGGCCCTTGTATGCTGCATGGGGCCCCTGTATGTAGCCTGGGACCCTGTGTGTAGCCTGGGGCCCCTAGCACTGCCTGGGGCCCCTGTATGTTGCGTAGGGCCACTTTCTGCTGCCTGGGGCCACTTTGTGCTGCCTCGGGCCCCCATGTGTTGCTTGGAGCCCTGATCTACAGCTGCTGTGGTATACGGAGGGGTATAATCTGGCCTAGGCCACTTTAACCCCGAGTATATTCTGGTCGGGGGGGTTAGTCTGGCCTGTTACACCGGGGCACAGCCGAGTAGAACCTCATACAATCCCAGCAGCTCCTGCTGCTGTCCTGAGACACTCCATCCCCTCCCCACAGCCCAGGGCAGCACATATCATCTCCTATTCACCTGCACACCTGGGGGTCAGTGCTTTCAATCAGCACTTAGCTCCAGTAGCAGCTCACCCTGTGTGTGCTGCTACCGAGCATAAGATACAATCTCCCATATGCTGTGTCTCAGTCAGGGGACACATCGAGGTCGCATCACCACAACATGATAGGTGTAAAGCACAGATTCCAAATGGAGGAGGCGGCGATGAAGAAAGAATAACGCCGCCCAGCGGGGCGTGTGCTGCTGCATGGAGGAGGGGCTGAATGGAGCCTGGCGCCGCCTTCTCAGTCCCCAGCCTCAGGGACTTTCTGTAAGTTATAAGTTATTTTTTTACAGTTTTATAGGGCGGATTTAGCTCAGAGAGGGATAGATAGGGAGCAGCTAGGAAGGTGCAGGGACAGGTAGTGATAGTGTAGGGGCTTAGATCCAGGTGACAGGTTCCCTTTAAGTAGGATAAGGACTCCGCCACATTGCAAAAAAACAGTTCACAATAGTTTATGAAATGTATGTATACACCGGATGTAATATAAAGAGATGTGTCAGCTGAGTGATCCTCTGTGAATGCCTTGTGTGGGTGGTAGCATTGACCCAGGGAAGTTAGATGTGAAGTGTTTTGTGTAATTAATTATTTGAGTTCACTTTTCTGGTTACTATGGAAACACCGATATTTATTGTCCTAAATAAAAAATAAGTTGTGAATATGAAAGAGACGCGAGAGGTGATCGCTGCCACGTCTGTAATGGCAGAATATATGGGGTGTTGGGAAGACTTTCTATGTGGGCTCGTCAGATCAAGCCTGAGGGCATAATAACGGGTTATTAATTCCCAAGATGTTATTAAACTGACCACAGACTGGAGTCACATCTGAATATCTGGGCATCACTGGACCGACAATTTACCTGCAAATCTTGATGCAAGCTATTCTAAACATTCACAGGCAAATTCAGACTTGACCGGACCAAAAATCCACACGCAAATCTGTACATGATCGGCCAGTGATTCCACACGCAAATCTGTACATGATCGGCCAGTGATTCCACACGCAAATCTGTACATGATCGGCCAGTGATTCCACACGCAAATCTGTACATGATCGGCCAGTGATTCCACAAGCAAATCTGTACATGATCGGCCAGTGATTCCACACGCAAATCTGTACAAGATCGGCCAGTGATTCCACACGCAAATCTGTACATGATCGGCCAGTGATTCCACACGCAAATCTGTACGTGATCGGCCAGTGATTCCACACGCAAATCTGTACATGATCGGCCAGTGATTCCACACGCAAATCTGTACATGATCGGCCAGTGATTCCACACGCAAATCTGTACATGATCGGCCAGTGATTCCACACGCAAATCTGTACATGATCGGCCAGTGATTCCACACGCAAATCTGTACATGATCGGCCAGTGATTCCACACGCAAATCTGTACATGATCGGCCAGTGATTCCACACGCAAATCTGTACGTGATCGGCCAGTGATTCCACACGCAAATCTGTACGTGATCGGCCAGTGATTCCACACGCAAATCTGTACGTGATCGGCCAGTGATTCCACACGCAAATCTGTACGTGATCGGCCAGTGATTCCACACACAAATCTGTACGTGATCGGCCAGTGATTCCACACGCAAATCTGTACATGATCGGCCAGTGATTCCACACGCAAATCTGTACATTATCGGCCAGTGATTCCACACGCAAATCTGTACATGATCGGCCAGTGATTCCACACGCAAATCTGTACATGATCGGCCAGTGATTCCACACGCAAATCTGTACGTGATCGGCCAGTGATTCCACACGCAAATCTGTGCGTGATCGGCCAGTGATTCCACACGCAAATCTGTATATGATCGGCCAGTGATTCCACACGCAAATCTGGGTGTGATTGGCTCAGGAGCCCGCATGCAAATCTGTATGTACTTGGCCTGGAAATTCACAAGCAAATGTGTACGTGATCAGCTTAGGAATCCACACACAAGTAATCGGCCCGGGAATCCATATACAAATCTGGATGTGGCTGGTCCGAGAATCCACACATAAATCCAGATGTGATAAGACCACGATGACCACATGCAAATCTATATGTGACCAGCCTGGGAATCCACTCACAAATCTATACCTGAGCGACCTGGGTATCCATCACATATCCGAACATAATGGGCATGGGAATCCATATGCAAATTTAGATGTAATTGAACTGGGAATCCTCACGCACATCAAGACATGATCGGCCTAGGGAATACACAGACAAGTAATTGGCTTGGGAATCCACATGCAAATCTGAATGTGATAGGCCCGGAAAATTCATGCAACAAATCCAGTGGTGCCTTACCTGGGAACCAACATGCAAATCAGGGTGTGAAGGGAATAGGAATTCACACGCAAATCCGGATGTGTTCAGCCTGGGAATCAACACTCAAATTCTGACGTGGTCCGGGAATCTACACGGCATGAGAAGACGTGATGGAAAATCCATATGCAAATTTGGACTTGATCGGCCCGAGAATTCACGCTCCAACCTGGACCTAATTGGCCCAAGAATTCAAATTCAAATCCTGATGTAAACAAACCAAGAATTCACATGCGAATTGTGATGTGTTTGGCCCAGGAATCTACAAGCAAGTTATCGGCCTGGTAATCCAAACAAATCCGGAAGTGATTGGCCCGGGAATTTGTGCACAAATCCAGAAGTGCCTGACCCGGGACTCCATACTTAAATCTGGATGTGAGAGGCATGGGAATTCAAGTGCATATCCTGACATAACCCAAGAATCCACACGCAAATCCGGATGAGATCGGCCCAGGACTTCACGTACCAATCTAGATGTGAACGGCCCGGGAATCCACGCGCAAATTCAGACGTACCCGAGCATAGAATTTACATTCAAATCCTGACATAAACAAACCAGTTTATCAACCACTGGACACTCTCAGATTTTAATATTTTTCTATCTACTGGCTATCATGGTACAGAAACATATTCTACCTTATAAACAAACCAAGAATTCATACACTAATCCGGACATGATCAAGCTGGGAATCTACACTCACAACCAAACATGCTCGGTCGGCTCAGAGAATCTATGAGCAAGCAAAGTCAGATGTGATCAGCCTGGGAATTCATGCACAAATGCGAATGCAATCAACATGAGTATCCACACGCAAATCAGAGCATACCCGGACCAAGAATTCACATGCAAATCCTGACATAAACAAACCAAGAATTCACACATTAATCTGGACGTGATCGACCTGGGAATCCACACGCACATCCAGACCTGCTCCGCCCAGGGAATCCACAAACAATTTATCGGCCCAGGAATCCACAAGCTAATCTGGATGTGATCAGCCTGGGAATTCATAAGCAAATCTGGACATATCCGACCCGAGAATTTACCAAAAATTCATATGCAAATCCAGATTGACCTGCCCAACATTTTGCCTCAAATCCGGATGTGATTGAACTGAGATTCATGCATAAATCCAGGCATGACCTGTACTAGAATTTCCTAAAAATTTAGACTTGACTGGCCTGAAAATTCACACAGCTTATTTTTCATGATCAGTCATTAAAATTCAACATGTCCGATCCTTCTTTCTCCTGGAATCATCTTAGGAGTAGAGCCTCTACACAGCCGTATACATCAATCGGCATATCTCTAATTCATGGGTTGAGATTAGTAAAGTGCCATCTCCACCACAAAACGACCTCCTCTCACCACTTAGTTGCCACTTATCTGTAGGTTTAGGACCTTCCTGATAGGGACCTCCTTAATCACCCTCGAATGTCACCTAGCTATAGGTTTCAGACCTTCCTGGTAGGGACCTCTTCACTCACCTGCGGATGCCACTTATCTGTATATTTAGGACCTTCCTGGTAGGTACCTCCTCACTCACCCTCAGATGCCACTTATCTGTAGGTTTAGGACCTCCTTAATCACCCTCAAACGTCCCTTACCTGTAGGTTTAAGACCATCTTAGTAGGGACCACCTCATTCACCCTTGGATGCCACTTATCTGTAGGTTTAGGACCATCCCTGGTAGGGACATCCTCACTCACCATTGGAAGCCACTTTTCTGTAGGTTTAGGACCTTCCTTGGTAGGGACCTCCTTAATCACGCTCAGATGACACTTATCTGTAGGTTTAGGACCTTCCCTGGTAGGGACCTACTCACTCACCCTCGGATGCCACTTATGTGAAGGTTTAGGGCCTTCCCTGGTAGGGACCTCCTTAATCACCTCAAAAACCACTTATCTGTAGGTTTAGCACCTTCCTGGTAGGGACCTCTTCAGCACAATATCTACCTACCCCCAGTTTACAGCAGGTTGCACCTCAGACTGGTAAGTCTCGTGTCTCAAGTTACTATTTCCAAGTTCTCGGCGATGGGAGAAGATTATATATCTGCATCTAATTATCACATGGATGCCAGGAGATGGTGACAGCTCTTTCTAAGCGTACAATTAATTTTGCATAATGGAACTAGTGGTTGAAAAGATGCGCTTTCCGTATTTATATTTAACCCTTCACTTCAAATGCTGATAATCTGCACTAAATAGTTGTTTTATGATAACACTTCTACATACAAAAATTATAGGCCTAATACAATGGACAATGCTCTGTGCCAATCTCACACGAGTACATTGTAGTATTTGAGTTTAGAGTCTCCATCACAAAAACAAAATGGGTCCTACAAATCTTTTTTGTCAAGTCTACTTCCAATATAAAGGCTCATTCTCTCCCGCTTGTATTTTTTTTGGACAAAGGCAATAAAATAAAAATGTGATTCTGAAATGCGACAAACGAGAAAAAAAAAGCTTCATTCAAGAAAAAAATGCCCCCACATTTCCTTCATAACTTCCTTATGAGGCCAGGCCGCCATGGCCTCCGCACATAGCACATAGTAGAATTCAGGATGTCGCTGGCTGTGAATGGGGGCCTTTCAGAGGCGGCACACAGGGACGCTTGTTCAGTGAAGCACCACTTTCTGGTGCTTACGCTAATGGTGAACCCCCCTCACCATTGCTCCATTCAGCTGGCAGGCACAAGGAAAGCTGAGGACAGACAGTTGTCCAGCAGCGTTTTAAGGCCTGAGCTGCTGCAGCTGTCCATTCACTGGGAGACACTTTTATTGACCAGAATTTCAGACGAAAAATGCATTATTTTTGTTTTCCCAAAGGAGTGAACAATGCAAGTTCTGTAATGCTATACAGAGGAAGAACAGAATATAAACATCACCCGTCATAAAGAAGAACTCTGACAACTGTCTCATCCATCCATCTATTATAATGGAAACAAGCCTTATGCCCCTTTCACGTCAGTGTTTTTCTCTGATTGCGGCAGATCAGGCAGATTTACATGCACTGTCAATGGGGCTTGCGGCAGGTGTGGCAAGTGCGGTATAACCACGGTTCCGGCACTTGCAGCAGGTGCGGCCGTGAAAAAAAACACTGCTGACCGCAGTTTTTTTCGCGGTCGCAACTGCCGCAAGTGCCAGAACCACAGTTGTACCGCACTTGCCGCAAGCCCCATGGACAATGCGCGGGGGCTTGCCGCAAGTGTTACCGTTATGCGGCAGATGTGGTAAATCTGCCTGATCTGCCGCAATCAGAGAAAAACGCTGATGTGAAAGGGGCCTTAATCCGTGAAATATCACCTGCCATAAAGAACTCTGACAACTGTCTCATCCATCCACCTATTATATTGGAAACATGCTTTAATCAGTGAACTCTGTTTTCTCATTTAGTCTCATTGCCCCAGGTGTATAACATCTGACCCTATTGACCCCAGTATATAACATCCAACACCATTTACTTCTGTGTATATCATCCAATCCCATTGAACCTGGTTTTAAACCCCATTATTCCTGGTGTATATCACTCATCCCCATTGACATTGTTGTATATCATTCAACCTCATTGCACTCAGTGTATATCATCCTACCTCATTGTTTCTGGTGTATATCATCCAACCACATTGACCTTGATATATAACATCCAACCCCATTGACCCAGATGTATATTATCCAACCCCATTGACTTAGCTGTATATTACCCAACCTCATTGTCCTTGGTGAATATCATCCAGCCCCAATGACCCTGGTGTATATCATTCAACCCCATTGCCCTCGTATATCATCCAACCCCACTGCCCCAATTTATAACATCCAACCCTATTGTTCCTGGTGTATAAAATCCAACCCATTGCCCCCAGTGTATATAATCCAACACCATTGTTCCTAGGGTATTAAATCCAACCCCCATTGACCTCAGTATATAACATCCTGCCCCGTTACTCAGCTGTATATCATCCAACTCCACTGACTCCAGTGTATAGCATTCAACCCCACTGACCCCAGTGTATTTCATCCAACAGCATTGACCCCAGAGTATGTCATCCAAGCTCTTTAACCGCAGTATATAACATCCAACCCCATTGTGCCAGCTGCATATCATTCAACTCCATTGACCCTGGTGTATAACATATGACTCCTCACCCTTGTATATAACATTTGGCCGCGTTGTTCCCCTGTGTTCACCTCCAGCCCCATGGCATCCCTTCAGCCTTCATAAACTTGTGACCGAATGGGCGGCAGTGCAAATGTGGCGCCCTGTGCCAGCTAAGCCACCGAACCAACTAATACACTATGGGATTTCCACATCTGGTACTCACATACACCCAACACCTTCCACTCCAGGCCTGTAGGGGGAGCTCCACTGGTTGCTGTTAAGCCAGATACCCTATAAATACAGGTGCTGGGGGTGGAGTTAGCCAGAGGGTGCAGTCGCTAGAAGAACTGTAAAATTCAGCTGAGAGCCTAGTGAGCAAAACTGGTTACCGGAACAGTGCTAGGCCCGAAACCAGAGCACAGCTAGAGCCAGTGTGAGGTCCAGAGAGTGGGGATGAAATGCAGGGGCGAGGAACAGTACAGTGGGGGCAGAGGAGCCATCCCGGCTCACCCCAGGAGAACACCAGTCACTGGAGTCCGAGTCTGCAAGGGAAAGAGATCAGCCCAGCAGAGAATCCCAGTACACCGCGGAGGTGTAGCTTCCCGGACACCAGCAGCACTCACCGTTTGAGAGCCAGGAGCCACAGAGAGGTAGTGGTAGCCATAGAGAGCCCTCAGTGCAGCAACACAGGTGTGAGAGAGAAGAGAGGTCAGGCCTGGTTTCACACACATCAGACTTCAGGACAAGGAGGCCTATAGCCCACTTGATGTGGAAATCCCAAAGTGCACCCTTCAACCCCGGAAGTGTACCTGCAAAACCACCAGTAAAAGGTACAGAAAGACTTTTTGTGTGTGTGTCCATTCTTCAGCCTTTCCCACACCGCAATGACTGCGCTACTCTATTCCACCATCATACCCTTACAGCCCAGGGGACCCCGCTCTACCTGAAGAGAGCCACAACACCTTGCTGCCGCACATCACCCTGGAGGTCCCAGCAGCGCCAGTGCCATCACCGGACCTACAGGTGGCGTCACAACATTCATCTGCAGACTTTAATCCCTGTAAATACCCCTTTTTGTTGTCACGGCAAGGGCACAGACTCAGGCACCGACCACCCATGACATCCACCGCACCCAAATGCCCGAGATCTGAGTACCCCAGACCCTTGTGGCAGGGCCGGGACGACAGCTAGGCGACCCTAGGCGATCGCCTAGGGTGCCATCTTGTGCAGGGCGCATTTTTCCCCGTATGAGGGGCCCATTGCCCGCTCCCTGGGGGGGCCCCGCACCCCTGGGGGGCCCCGTGCTGGCCGCTGGTGGCCGCGCCAGCCAGAGAGGAGGGAGGACGGGACTTCCTGTCCTGCAGCTCTGCCCGCCCCTCCTCTCCTCCTTACAGCAGACGCACGGTGACGGCGGTGAGTGTGCAAAGGATCGCCTCCCCTCCCCTGCATACTGGGCCCTGTATACACCACCACTGTGCCCTGTATACACCACCACTGGGCCCTGTATACAGCACCACTGGGCCCTGTATACAGCACCACTGGGCCCTGTATACACCACCACTGGGGCTGCTGTATATACTGCTGGGGCCTGTATATACCACTGGGGCTGCTGTATATACTGCTGGGGCCTGTATATACCACTGGGGCTGCTGTATATACTGCTGGGGCCTGTATATACCACTGGGGCTGCTGTATATACTGCTGGGGCCTGTATATACCACTGGGGCTGCTGTATATACTGCTGGGGCCTGTATATACCACTGGGGCTGCTGTATATACTGCTGGGGCCTGTATATACCACTGGGGCTGCTGTATATACTGCTGGGGCCTGTATATACCACTGGGGCTGCTGTATATACTGCTGGGGCCTGTATATACCACTGGGGCTGCTGTATAACCCCTGGGGCTACTGTATAACCCCTGGGGCTGCTGTATTACCCCTGGGGCTGCTGTATTACCACTGGGGCTGCTGTATTACCCCTGGAGCTGCTGTGTTAGCCCTGGGGCTGCTGTATTACCCTTGGGGCTGCTGTATTACCCCTGGGGCTGCTGTATTACCCCTGGGGTCTGTATATACCACTGGGGAGGCTGCTGTATACCACACTGCTGGGGGCTGTATACCTGTGCTGGGGTCCACCCTCGGCTTATACACGAGTCACTAGGTTTTCCCAGGTTTTGGGGTCAAAAGTAGGGGGGTCGGCTTATACACTGGTCGGCTTATACACAAATATATACGGGTAGTAATCCTACAATGTCTGCTGGACATGGTATGAGGAGGTTTATGGCTCAGTCAGTACGCACTCCATACTTCATGGTAAGGGGAGGGTTTATGGCTCAGTACACACTCCATACTTCTTGTTATTAACCAGTTAATGCTCTCTTGTCCACCGCACTGCAGTGTCAAAAGAGGATGACAGCGAGACAAGCAGCAACATGGCATCAGAGAGCCCCTGACCTCGAAATAGAAGATCCTCAGATCCTGGTATTGTGACATAATATTAAGAATAATACTTTTTGCATTTATATTACACTATGAACTCCACAGCACTTTATATACATCATGAACACTGTCCCCATTGGGGCTCACAATGTAAACAACCTATCAGTATGTCTCTGTAGTGTGGTTGGACGAACCTTTTATAGGTCCCCGTTAAATTAAATTTACTTTCAAAGTTTGTTGACATTTTTATTCCCAGACATATTTTGGGGGGGGGGGGGGGGCGCCGTTTGCCTTACCTGCCTAGGACACCAAAATGCCTTGTCCCGGCACTGCCTTGTGGAGTACTCAGAGCTCACCGATACCAGCACAGTCCTGTATGTATACCAGCTAAGGGTGCTTTCACACCACGATTTTGAGGGAGCCGATGCTGTCCGATATAAATCGGACAGCATCGGCTCCCTTCTGATGCCTGGAATCGGGTGCCAAATAGGCACCCGATTCCGGCATAAAATCGGCGCCGGGCTGCAAAAAAAGAAAAAAAAAAATTATTCTCACCTCTCCCCGAGCCCCCGCCGTCAACCGCCATCTTCCTCTAGGCTCCCGGTGGCTCCCGCAGGCTGCCGGTGTCAGCAGAGGGCTTCCTCTGCCTTATAGGACCTGTGGTGATGTCACAGTCATGTGACCGCGGGTTACCATGGTGAACCCGCGGTCACATGACTGTGACATCACCGCAGGTCCTGAACAGCAGAGGTACACCTCTGCTGACACCGGCAGCCTGCGGGAGCCACCGGGAGCCTAGAGGAAGATGGCGGTTGACGGCGGGGGCTCGGGGAGAGGTGAGAATAAACTTTTTTTTTTTTTCTTTTTAACCCTTGTGCTCCCAGGAGCAGTTTTACTGTACTGAGCATGCTCAGTACAGTAAAATGGGGTCCGAGGAGACATCAGATGTTTCCTCGGACCCTTCTCCATAGGGCCCCATGTTAGGGATCGGGTCAGATCGGATGTGCACTAAATGCCATCCGATTTGGTCCGATCCGAGTCTGTCAGATTTTGTAATCGGATGAAAAAATCGTTGCAGGCAACGATTTTTTTCTCCTGAAAATAATCGGCCAAAATCGGGCAGAATCGGATCGGACCAAATCGGATGGCATTTAGTGCACATCCGATTCGGTCCAATCCCCATAGGGATGCATGGGATCCGAAAATCGGTCCGATGCTGTCCGATTTTTTTCGAACAGCATCGGAAATGCAAAAATCGTAGTGTGAAAGCACCCTTAGTCCGTTCATGACATTTCTTTCCTCATCACCTGTGAGTGATATTAGTGGAAGTAACATAGTGTTAAGATAAATACAAAATAAATAAACAAACTGTGCACAAAACAAAAATGTATTTCTATTCCTAGATGGGAAACATGACGTGTGTACTGTCTTCCAGCAGCTAGTTATTCATTTACCATATAAACAAACATAACAAATAAACAAGCTGTAAAAGCTCCACAGGTCCCAGACAACCTTCTCCCCACAGGTATGAAATAAGAACACGCCTGTGATCCACGGATAGATGTAGACCCTAATCAGATGGCAGAAAAGAGCGAAATAATACTAAAAAATCAATATACCGTAATACAACCAGACCAAGGATGAAGGAGAAATGGCATGTGACGTGACGGACCAGCCATGGAGAAGAAGCATGTTTTGCACTCGTCACGACCATCTTAATTTGACTGTGCCTGGTAATAAATGACCTAAATGCTCTAATTAGTTCAGTCTTTTTATTATTTTTTTTTTGGAAGCAATGGGAGAAGGAAATAAATTAACCCGAGACTCAGGGGTAAAATCCCAAATTGGATTTGGGTTAAATACTATAATGATGAGTTCTGCAAAGTTATTTTCCTTCCATTTTTCAATACAACTCTTTTTCCAGAGAGCAAAAATACTCCGGGTCCTGTGTCTGTGAACCCCCTCCTACCTGCGGGATCCAAGCCCACCGTGTCATTAAGACAAAACATGATCAGCAGTGCAGATTTTATATCCACAGGATTTACAACATTTTTTTTATGCTATACTTCACGCTAAAAGATTCATCACACACCAATTTCTTGTCATTTTTAAGCTTTGGGCTAGGTATTACAGAATGCCTTAATAAATGGTGTAAAATATCTGTATATAAGTGACTTTAAAGGGGTTTTCCTTAAAGCAGATCCTCTGGTGATGCCTTAGGCTAATTTCACACCACGGTTGTGGTGTTTCAGGTTCTGTCCAGTGTTTTCCAGGAAACACAGGACAGAACCTGACTACCCCGGACAAACAGAACCGGAGGCCTTGGGTTCTTGTTTTCTGCCGGAATCGGCAGATCGCAGCTGAAGCTGCTGAAATTTCAAGATTGCGGCTAGAGGGGAGCTAGCCACGGTCCTGAAATCTCAGGCGGAGAGCTCTCCAGCTGCTGAAGGTTGGCAGCCGGTGTCCGGGAGCCGCATCCGATTTTATGTCAGATCCGGCACGATCCGGCATCATACACTCCCATGTTAGGGGGCGCCGGATCTGATTTGTGCAAGCAGCGTTTTTGTGTCCGGGACAAAAACAGAATGCAGCCTGATGCTGTTGGACAGGGACAAAACCGGATGGCACATAGCTCCAACTGGCCCTGTCCGGCACCATAGGGCTGCATAACCACAAAATCAGGTCCGGGACTGTCAGTTTCACACTGGACAGCCCCGCACCTGATCACACCATGGTGTGAAGCCGGCCTTACATGTCTGATTGAAGGACGTTACATCTTTTAGGACTTTAGTGCCACATTTGGCAGTGAACACACATTGCAAGCTGGGTGTGCATGTGGCTCTAACCAGAGGCTTAACTACAACAGGTGCAAGGGTTACAATCGCACTCGGGCCCTGGAGCTTATGAGACCCCAGAAGTCCCTTTGACCTATAGAAAAAGAATAATGCTATTAAAGATTTGCAATAATTGGAGCTTTCACATTGGAACCCATGAGCTCCAAGGTATGCCGCTGGCTCTAACCATTGTTTATAAGGCGGGTGTAGCACAAAGTGCTGAACCAGATATATGTAACATTTACTGTGTATGATGGGACTGGAGTACGCCTCTAAGCTTTCATATAGGCCAAATCCCTCCGCCTAGAAACACAATACAAAGATAAAGAACGAAGTGCATTCACTTACTATCTAGCGCCATCTACTGAACATGTAATGGAATTGCTTTATCCTATTAGAAGTCAGGACGTTTCGTTCCACCACGACGGGATGAATCTGTCCTCAGTTGACCTCGGTCTAGCTTTCGGTAACATGTATTACAACCGCTATGTATTTATCTATCTCAAAAGGACATGTAAAACTCCAGTCGGAGGCACTAGAGGTTAAGTCCTATTGTTTTTGAATAGGCAATTTGCATAACTAATTTCCCAAAGGAGCATTGAATGACTTATAAGTTTCCTCACACTAGCATGTCAGATATGATGCTCTTCTTAGAGGGTCAATACTGGTTTTAAAGGCCCAGTCACACATAATGACGTACCAGCGATCCCGATAGTGATCTACAGAGATTGCTGGTGCGTCGTTTTTCACATCTCTGGTAAGAGGTCAAACAGGTATCTTACCAGCGATATGAAAAACGACGCAATAGCGATCCAGAATTATACCGAGGTCGTTAGGAATTGTCACTCCATAGCGAAGCATTGAGATCGTTGGTCATTGTCCCTGTCAAACACAACGATGTAGCGCTCCCAACGGGAGACCAACGACGTAGAAATGATCCAGAGCAGTATGTAACGATGAACGATCTCACGGCAGGGGCCAGATCGTTGGTGCGTGTGACTCACCGTAGCCGGGGGTACACGTAGCGGGCGTTGTTTCTCCTCCAGTCACGGAACCGCGCCTGCGGTGGTGTAGGCCCGGTGGTCCAGATCAATAGGGGAATGGCGGAACAGTGGGGGTGATTTGTCTTCGTGACGCCACCTGCGGGTGTTCTGGTAACTTTACCAGCGCTGTTCGGGTCTCCGGGGGATGTTGTACAGCGAGATGGAACGCTCCCCACAGGATGAGCGGGAGTCCCCGGAGCCGGGAGCTGCGCAAGATGTTGTGAGGCAGCTGCGGGATGCTGCGCGCTGAATCCAGGAGTAATGTACAACCACACAAAGTCTCTTTTAGGTACCTTTACTGGATGGTAGTCAGGTACACTCGGACCGGGATAGTGAAGTTGGCACTTCTGGAGTTTCACAGCAAGCAGTGTTAGGCTTCCTTTCTCTACTTCTGGTGCTAAGGTCGGGTGGATGTGGAATCCAGCCGGACCGGGCAGTGTGTTCAATGGAACTTGCTTCACCTGGTTAACAGCACTGAGGGCACTGTAAAAGGGTCTGAGCAGGATCAGTACTCTTCCCTGGGCTCTCGTGGATGGGTGCATCAGGTGGAACAGGTGGCTAAACCTCCTGTTGATGGTGCTGGTTCTCTGTGGTGGCTGGGCAGCTCTCACAGCTTCGGTTCCAGTAACCGGTTGTTTTGGAAAGAGTCGGAATAACTCTGTGTTCCTGAGAGGTGTTCTCCTTCTTCCTATTATCCCAATTGCAGGGATCTCCACTGGCTAACAGGCTGGTTGGGCCTAGTGTGTTCCTCATAGGGTGGAGGTTTCACACAGGCTGGCAGCTCTTGTAGCGTCTACCACACTCTGAAGTTTCTCCCTCCAAGACTCTATTTATAGGGGGAACTGGCTCAAAGTCACCAGTGGAGCTCCCCCTAGAGGCTCGAGGTAAAACCAGGTGTTCTAAGTGTTGTTGTGTTTGTGGGTTTTGCTGTGCTGTTACTTACTCCATTTGTGCTCTAAGGATTTCTGTGGTGCCCAACAGGTGCCAGGGTGCCACATTCCCCCTTAGTTAACCTCAGTTCTCCCGGCTGAGCAAAAAGTTCTTTTTACAACTTAACACTAAGCATTTTATAACATTCAATTTACAAAGTCTTAAAGAAAACACAAAAATCACTAAAAAGGAAGTGAAAAATGTGAAAAAGGTGAAAAGCAGTCCGTACGGCACTAGTCCATCTGCCGCAGGCTGGAAAAAGGTGAAGTTAGTGGTCACACAAGTCCTGTGACAATTTGTTCAAAGTTTTTGAAAAAGGGAAAAAGGCAAAGTCCAGGGATACACGGTAACTTTATACATTCCCTACGGGTGTCTCTGCTTGGGAGGCCGGTACTAACCTTCTATACCTTACCAGGCGCTTTCTGTCCCCAACTTAGTATACTTGGGACAGAGCCCAGTTCCTCCACCCTTCTGTACACTACTTTTTACAGGTTTTGAAAACTAGTTAATTATTTACAACACTTACAGGTTATTGTTCCACTACATTTTAAACCCATTCTCCAAGTTTGTGTGGGGGTTGGCCTAATGTACTACGTGTGGATCTGCGTAGTGTGGGTGTTTCCAAAGCTGTTGGTGTAGTGTACGAAGTGGTTGGTAATTCTCTATGTCTGCTTTGTGTAAGACCATAGTAAGTGCGGAGTCTATCAACTGGACTGACCTCTGTAGGTAGTTGATTAGGAATGGCTTCTCTTACTGTGGGATTAGCAGGCTGACCGATTACAGGAATCTCAGGTTCCATGATAACAGGCTGCAATTCTTGCACTTGGACTTCTTCTTGTTGGACTTGTGGAATTGGATTAGGTTGCTGATCTTCGACAGGTTGATAGAAATGCATAACTGGTATAAGGAATGCTTCACCTATTTGTGGCCAATCAGCTGGTAAGTATCCAATTTCTGTAAGAACTAGATTTTCTTTTGTTTCTTCATCTGTAGTTACAGTAGGGTAACTGGTTGCTTGTGGGATTAACTGTGGCGGACATTTCTTCAAATGATCCCTTGAGACAGTCGCAATAGTATTCCCATTGTCTTTGCTAATAACACAAGTTTTTGAGTTATCATAGTGTGACGGCATAACGGTGTAGGGTATGGATTCCCAACTGTTATCCAATTTGTTGGTTTTTCGCTTTCTTTTCAGCACTACATCACCTATAGCTAGCGGTTGAGCTGAGGCGTGCTTGTTGAAGTCTTTTTCTTGTTTGGTTCTACTGATTTCTAGGTTTCTTTCAACACTCTCTTGTACTTTCCTGTACTTTTCTTGGCGTTGGCTGACCCAGTCTTCATCAGAAGAATCTTCTGTGGGTTCGATGGTTCCCATCTGCAAATCAATAGGCAGTTTACCTGGTCTTGCTCTCATCAAGTAAGCAGGTGTGTAATTTGTCGAACTGACTGGTATGTGGTTGTAGATGTCCACGAGATCTGGAAGTTTCTCTGGCATTGATTTCTCTCTTCAACTGGTAAGGTCTTGAGCATGTCAATGACTATGTGGTTCATCTTCTCACATAAACCGTTCGTCTGGGATGATAAGGTGTTGTGCGGATTTTCTTACACCCATACAGCCCTAAGAATTCTTGTAACAGAGCTGATTCGAAGGCTGGCCTTGGTCAGTTAAGACTTGGTCTGGATACCCATGGGGGCGACAGAAGTAACTCTGGAACGCTTTGGCTGCTACCTCAGCAGTTAAATCCTTAACTGGAACGACTACCAGGAATCTTGAGTAGTGATCAACGATGGTGAGAGCGTAAGTGTACCCGGTTCGACTTGGGGTAAGCTTCACGTGGTCGAGAGCAACTATTTCAAGAGGTTTGGTGGTAACAATTGGCTGCAACGGAGCTTTCTGAGTTAGATGGTCTTTTCTTCGAAGGTGACATGGTCCACAGTTTTTACACCATTTGTCAATGGAGCCTCGCATACCGACCCAGTAGAACCGATCCTTCAGGAGTCTCTCCAGCTTCTTCCATCCAAAGTTTCCGGCATCGTCATGGTATGCTTCAAGGATCATTTGGACTTCAGTCTTGGGAACTACAATCTGCCAGATTAGTTCATGGGTTCTTGGATTGAGGTATCTTCTGCATAGTTTACCTTGGTAGACGAACAACCTTCCTTTCTCCTTCCACAGGCGTTTAGCAGTTGGTGAGGCATCAGAGTCCATGTTGGCGTGTTCTTGAGTGATTAGATCCCTTACCAGCTGACATCTGGGTCGTTGGCTAGTGCCTGAGCCTCCTTCCAGTCATGGTGAGGTAACGGGTTCACGGTCCTCTCTACACGTGTCTGGTTTCCTGATGACATGTTGCTGTACCGGAACGGTGGAAAGCAGGTAGTTCAATTTCTTCTAGGTCATCTATGTCTTCTCCCTCTTCAGGAAGATGAGGCATTCGGGACAGGGCATCAGCATTGCCGTTCTTGTGACCTGCCCGGTACTTTACAGTGAAGTCGTAGTTGGCGAGTCTTGCTACCCAACGCTGTTCTAGGGCTCCCAGCTTTGCTGTCTCTAAGTGTGTTAGAGGGTTGTTATCTGTGAAAGCTGTGAACGGGGCGGAGGCCAGGTAATGTTTGAAAGCTCTGTGATCGCCCAGACCAGGGCCAGGAACTCCAGCTTGAAGGAGCTGTAGTTTTCCGGGTTCCTTTCTGTGGGACGGAGCTTTCTGCTGGCGTAGGCTATCACCTTCTCCTTGCCCTGCTGACGTTGAGATAGGACTGCTCCTAAACCTTCATTACTTGCGTCAGTGTACAACAGAAACGGTAGATTGTAGTCAGGGTAGGCCAGGATTTCTTCTCCAGTTAAAGTTTCTTTTAACGTTTGGAAGGACTTGTCCTGCTCTGGGCCCCAGTGGAACGGGGGTCCCTGATCTTGCCGTTTTTGGATTGACCTACTAGGAGATCTTGCATGGGGGCAGCTATCTTGGTATAGCCTTTGATGAAGCGTCGGTAGTACCCGACCAGTCCTAGAAATTGACGTACCTCTTTGTGATTGATTGGTGCTGGCCAGTCCTTGATGACGGTGACCTTATCCGGATCCGGTGCTACGCCTTCGGCGCTGACCACATGTCCTAGGTATTGGACCTTGGGTTTCAGCAGGTGGCACTTGGACGGTTTCAGTTTCATCCCGTACTTGGACAGTGACTCGAACACTTCACTCAGGTGTTGGAGGTGATCTTCATAGGTCTGAGAGTAGACAATGACATCATCAAGGTATAACAAGACAGTCTCAAAGTTCTTGTGGCCCAAACAACACTCCATAAGTCTCGAAATGTGCCTGGGGCATTGCACAAACCGAATGGCATACTGTTAAACTCGCATAAGCCCATAGGAGTAGTGAAGGCTGTCTTCTCACGATCCTCCTCTGCAACGGCAACCTGCCAGTACCCACTAGTAAGATCTAATGTGGAGAAGTAATTGGCAGATTTGAGTGCAGCTAGTGACTCTTCTATGCGTGGTAACGGGTATGCATCCTTGTGTGTGACTTTGTTGATTTGCCTATAGTCTACGCACATCCTCATACTACCATCTTTCTTTTTAACCAGGACTAGTGGTGCGGCCCAGGGACTACAGCTATCCCTAATGACTCCTGCATTCTTCATGTCCTGAAGCATCTCTTTTGCTTTTGGTAGTGAGTGGGTGGTATAGGCCTGTACCTTTCCTTGATAGGTGCATGGTTGTTTGTGGGGATATGATGTTGTACCCCTTTAATCCTCCCAAAGTCAAGTGGGTGTTTGCTGAACACTTGCTCATACTCCCGAACTACCCGGTATACTCCATTTTTCTGGTGAGAGGGTGTATTGTCAGTTCCTACACTGAGGTCTTGACACCATTTCTCTAACTGATCTTTGGAGTGAGGGGGTTCATCAGTGACTGTTTGGTTTGAGGATTTTACATCAATCACAGCATCATCTTTTACTTGGTACAATTTTGCGACAGTTGCATATCTTGGCAGTCTGACTTCGTCATCACCATAATTTAATATGCGTACGGGGACTCTCCCCTTTCTTACATCGACTAACCCTCTGGCTGTCAAGAGCGTAGGACTACTGTCGGACATTACAGGTTCTACTACAGCTTGGTAGTCCTGCCCTCTGAGGCCTATGGCTGCTCAACACCAGATCATCATTTCACTTCTGGGTGGTACCACAATTGGAATGGGATCTGTGACCCTTACTCTGCCAATCTCACCATTTGACAATGTTACCTGTTGTTGATACACCAGAGCTCTGATCTGCTTTTGGATAGCCCTCTTTTCTCTGGGTTTACCGGCTTCAGCACTCTGTTGGAGTAAAAACAACACTTCATCGAGGCATTTGATCATGACATTGGTACCCAATATGACATATGGATCCTTGTGGTTAGGCTTATCCTGGACCACTAAGATACCCTGGTTTTTCAACTGCACCCTCCCCACCTTTACTGTAGCTTCCCACTGTCCCTCTATGGTAACCGGAATACCATTAGTGGCTTCAAGGTTCATCTCGGGATTAGGGGGTTCTAGCTTAACATCTGGCCAGAACTGCTTGTAAAGGGTACTGGGGATGGATGTCACCTGGGATCCAGTGTCTATCAAGGCGGAGATAGCGATGCCATCGATGACGATTGGTAAGTATGGACAGTCTCCCACATACTTGTGTTCCCAGCTGGACGTAGGGCCTGGACAGTCTACTCCTGGGGTTGGCCCTTCTCGCCCAGGGGTCGCTCGTTTAAAGGACGGGATTGCAGATTGCGTCCTCCTAAGTCGTTCTGCTGACTGTTGCGGCGTCTGTCAGGACTGCGGCAGTCTGCAGGTTTTCCTCGCGACGGCTGTGTCTTTCTCCTCATCCACGGAACGTCGTCAGGACTGTCGGCGAGTTGAATCTTGTCCGATGGCCTTGCATCTGTCTTGGGTCTTCTCCCAGCTTGTAGCTTGGCCACATCTTTCATCAGCTGCTCGACATTAGCACATAGTTGATCAAACCGGTCAGGAGTTACAGTCTGTGCGCTGGACTGAATCGCGGGGATTGGAGATGCTGCTGCCGGCACGGAAGGGGTGTCAGTGTACTGCTGCTGCTGTGAAGCGGGATCAGGTACTTCAGCGAGTCGTTGTCCCCAAACTGTTAAGTCTCTCAACGTGTCAAACTCTGCGCCTGGATTTTGTATGGACCACCAGTTTGCTTGCTTTCTATCCTCAGACAGTTTAAGGCCCACAATAAATTGTCCAATTAACGCTTTGTTCTCATCTCGGGCACTATCAGGATCGACTTGTTTTAACAGTCTGTATGCTTCTTGCAAGCGCAGTGAATAATCAAGGACACTTTCTTGTGCCCCTTGGTTACAACGATAGAATGACAGTCTTAATCCAGCTTCGGTATGGCGCTCAAAGACCCGGGTTAATCTAGCGAATATCTGCTCCACAGATTCCTGAACTTCTACAGGCCAGCTGCGGCTCTGCAGTTCGGCTGCACCGGTTAACTGTCCCATAACAACTGAAGCTCTTTGCTTACCGGTCATCGGGTACATGTCCAGCGCCTGGCATATCTTCCTCTGGAAGTTCTCCAAGGTGCTGGGTACACCGCTGTACTTGGGTAACCAGGTCGCACTAGGAACGTAGGGTAGAGACATCGGCATAATCGGAGCGGGTTGCGGTGGCATACCGCCGACTGGTTGCTGTCCATCAAGAGGTATATTTTGAGGTGCCGCTTGGTCTAGCGGGGGCACCGCGTGATCGGGAGCCGGGTTACTCATGGTCGCTCCCCCTTAGTTAAGCGTAGCCTTTCCCTCGGTTTCAAACGGAAGTGTCGGCCTCGCGGTGAGGAGTGAGGCACCACGGGAGTTTCCGGTTCCTGCTGCGTACAGGGGAAGTCGTCAGAGCGTGGGGGCGGGGCCAATCTTTGCGCCCTCTGCACAGTCACGCCCCTTCTTTTCCCGACTTTTCGCGCAGCAATGGCGGACCAAATGTACAGTTCGATATTTACAGTCAATAAATAGCACACAATACCCGTGATAACGGGCCTGCTCGTATCCTGTTCGTGACGCCAAATTCTGACTCACCGTAGCCGGGGGTACACGTAGCGGGCGTTGTTTCTCCTCCAGTCACGGAACCGCGCCTGCGGTGGTGTAGGCCCGGTGGTCCAGATCAATAGGGGAATGGCGGAACAGTGGGGGTGATTTGTCTTCGTGACGCCACCTGCGGGTGTTCTGGTAACTTTACCAGCGCTGTTCGGGTCTCCGGGGGATGTTGTACAGCGAGATGGAACGCTCCCCACAGGATGAGCGGGAGTCCCCGGAGCCGGGAGCTGCGCAAGATGTTGTGAGGCAGCTGCGGGATGCTGCGCGCTGAATCCAGGAGTAATGTACAACCACACAAAGTCTCTTTTAGGTACCTTTACTGGATGGTAGTCAGGTACACTCGGACCGGGATAGTGAAGTTGACACTTCTGGAGTTTCACAGCAAGCAGTGTTAGGCTTCCTTTCTCTACTTCTGGTGCTAAGGTCGGGTGGATGTGGAATCCAGCCGGACCGGGCAGTGTGTTCAATGGAACTTGCTTCACCTGGTTAACAGCTCTGAGGGCACTGTAAAAGGGTCTGAGCAGGATCAGTACTCTTCCATGGGCTCTCGTGGATGGGTGCATCAGGTGGAACAGGTGGCTAAACCTCCTGTTGATGGTGCTGGTTCTCTGTGGTGGCTGGGCAGCTCTCACAGCTTCGGTTCCAGTAACCGGTTGTTTTGGAAAGAGTCGGAATAACTCTGTGTTCCTGAGAGGTGATCTCCTTCTTCCTATTATCCCAATTGCAGGGATCTCCACTGGCTAACAGGCTGGTTGGGCCTAGTGTGTTCCTCATAGGGTGGAGGTTTCACACAGGCTGGCAGCTCTTGTAGCGTCTACCACACTCTGAAGTTTCTCCCTCCAAGACTCTATTTATAGGGGGAACTGGCTCAAAGTCACCAGTGGAGCTCCCCCTAGAGGGTAAAACCAGGTGTTCTAAGTGTTGTTGTGTTTGTGGGTTTTGCTGTGCTGTTACTTACTCCATTTGTGCTCTAAGGATTTCTGTGGTGCCCAACAGGTGCCAGGGTGCCACACGTGTCACACAGAACGACATCGCAAACGGGTTTGCTGTTGCGTCACAAAATCTGTGACGCAACAGCGATCTCGTTATGTGTGACAGGGCCTTTAGAAATGCTACCTCCAGTAGGTGGCCCTATAGTTCAGATCCTATTGTCTTTAAAAAGGGAATATGCATGCTCTGAGGAGCATTGCATGGCCTACAAGTCTTCTCACATCGGCATGCCACTCTTCAAAAGGAGGTTTGCACTGTAAAAGGACAAACACCCTGAAACAAGGGTCATGGTCATAGAGTACCTGTCTCTCCTTGGACTGCAGTCAACGGCCTTGTATATGTGGCGCCCCTGCGGATCAAGTCACCACAGAGATGCTCCACCCCTGTTAGGGTGTAGTATCTCACTCACGGATAAGAGGGGCACAGACCGGTGACGGGACACCTAGATCCAGGGGCTGACTGGCGACGCAAACCCTGGGTGGCACATTTTTTCCGGCAGCCCTGAGGACCGGGGGGGGACGGGGGGGGGTGCTGTCGGTAATTTTTGACGGCCCGTCTCAGTCCCTCCAGCCCTTAGGTGAGGACCGGGGGTGGGGGGGGGAGTGCTGTCGGAAACTCTCGGCGGACCATCTCACTCCCAGCCAGGCCCGTATTTGGAGCTCCTGCCGCCCTAGGCACTGTCAGCGGTGCAACATCACGCCACACCCCTCTGCAGACAGGAGTAGCTAAAAGGAGCCTAGAGGTTACCATTATGGTTGGAGTAGTGGATGGTTGCTAGATGACTGTCACCATGTCACAACAAGGTTGTGACAGCAGCAAGGAGGTGGCAGTCATGTTTTGGGTCGTAATCATGTGGAGAGAGCTAGTTTGCCCCTATAGGGTCCATGAAGGCGTGAAAAGGACCACGGCAAAGTATATATACTTTTAGACTGACCACTTTTTTTCTTCGTACAAAATCATCCCCATGCATGACAATGCACCATCTCTTGGTACAGAGCATAACCCTGAGTAATTGGCTGCTATGGACATTAAAATAGTAGAGAAAACCATGGTGTGGCTACCAGTCTTCCCTGATCTCAGCCCTATTGAGAAACTTGGAAGTACCATTAAGCAAAAAAAATCTAAGATGCTGTAAGACATTAACCGTCAAACCAGCAGCTCTGGGAGTCAATTCTGACATCCTGCAAACAAATGCAATCAGAAAACATCCAAAACCTGACAAGTTCAACAAATGCAGTATTTGTGAAGGTGATATCAAAGAAAGGCGATATACAATATGAGACATACTGGTAGGATGTTTTCATTGTGAGCCCCAATGGGGACAGTGTTGATGATGTATGTAAAGTGCTGTGGAGTTCATAGTGTAATGTAAATGTAAAAAAATATTTCTTCATATGTCGTCACAATACCGGGATCTGAGGCTCTTCTATTTCGAGGTCAGGGGCTCTCTGGTGCGCTGTCGCTGCCAGTCTCGCTGTCTTCCTCTTTTTACACTGCAGTGCGGTGGACAAGAGGGCATTAACTGGTTAACAACATGAAGTATGGAGTGTGTGGTAACTGAGCCATAAACCCCCCCATACCATGAAGTATGGAGTGTACTAACTGAGCCATAAACCCTCCCCATATCATGTCCAGCAGACATTGTAGGCTTACTATATGGATTTTATTATTAGGGCACGGACACACTGGCGTGAATCTCGGATGAGTGCAATGTGTGATGTTATCGCAGTGCAGTCAGTTAATCAACGTCTGAAACACATTGGCGAGTGTCGGACGCTTTTTTCTCATTCAGATTCTGGATGGGAAAAAAGTCACAACATGCTGCGACAGTCTGCGATTCATGTGCGAGACTCACCAATGCAAGTCTATGAGTCCGACAAAATCACATACCGCACACTGACAGCACACCGACCATCCGTGAGGCATCTGTTTTTTTCACTGATACATTATCATTCTTCAGCTGAGACAACTGTAAAATGCTCCTGTAAATAGCAGTAATAGCTGCTGAGAAACAAAACAGATTGCACATGGATGTGATCTAAGAAAACTGTCGGACACTCGCACAGCATTTGGATGTCCCAGTGGCCAGCCACACAGACAGCCTGCCACAGCCACACACAGAGCCACAACCACACAAAAACAGTCAGCCACATAAACAGCCAGCCATATAGACAGCTACACAGACAGCCCGCCACAGCCACACACAGAGCCACAGCCACATAGACAGCCAGCCACATAGACAGCTACACAGACGCAGAGAGCCACACAGAGAGACACAGCCACATAGACAGCCACACACATAGCCACAGCCAGCCACAGACAGAGCCACAGCAACATAGACAGCCATAGCCAGCCACACACAGACACAGCCAGCCAAACACAGACACAGCCAGCTACACACACAATATCAGCCACACACAATCAGCCACACACATAGCTAGCCACACACAGCCAAAGCCAGCCACACATACAGCCACACACATACAGCCAGCCACATAGACAGCCACACACACAGCCAAAGCCAGCCACACACAGGCGCAGCTACCCACAGACACAGCCAGCCACACACACAGCGAGCAATATAGACAGCCATAGCCAGCCACACACAGACATACAGCCAACCACACAGCCAGCCACACACACACAGTCAGCCACACACAGCCAAGCAGCCCCAGCCACACACACACAGCAGCCTGCCCAGGCTCCCCGCCACATACAGCAGCCTGCCCCGGTCCTCGCCTGCATACGTGCGCGCGCACACACATACACACACACCAGCCAGCCCAGGCCCCGCCACACATGCACAGCAGCCTACCAAGCCCCCTCACACACAGCAGCCTGCCACAGCCTCCCCCCACACAGCAGCTTGCCCAGGGGCGTAACTAGAACTGGCAGGGCCCCATAGCAAACTTTTGAACGGGGCCCCCTCCAAGACACGCCCCCAATGACACGCCCCCTTCAAGACACACCCCCTTACCGAATCAGTGTTAACAGTCTGACGCCACCCAGTTTACCGTATATACTCGTGTATAAGCCGACCCCCCTACTTTTGCCCCCAAAACCTGGGAAAACCTATTGACTCGTGTATAAGCCGAGGGTGGACCCCAGCATAGGTATACAGCCCCCAGCAGTGTGGTATACAGGCCTCCCCAGTGGTAGTATACAGCAGCCTCCCCAGTGGTATATACAGGCCCCAGCAGTATATACAGTAGCCCCAGTGGTATACAGCAGCCTCCCCAGTGGTATATACAGGCCCCAGCAGTATATACAGTAGCCCCAGTGGTATACAGCAGCCTCCCCAGTGGTATATACAGCAGCCCCAGTGGTATACAGCAGCCTCCCCAGTGGTATATACAGCAGCCCCAGTGGTATACAGCAACCTCCCCAGTGGTATATACAGCAGCCCCAGTGGTATACAGCAACCTCCCCAGTGGTATATACAGGCCCCAGCAGTATATACAGCAGCCCCAGTGGTATACAGCAACCTCCCCAGTGGTATATACAGGCCCCAGCAGTATATACAGTAGCCCCAGTGGTATACAGCAGCCTCCCCAGTGGTATATACAGGCCCCAGCAGTATATACAGTAGCCCCAGTGGTATACAGCAGCCTCCCCAGTGGTATATACAGCAGCCCCAGTGGTATACAGCAGCCTCCCCAGTGGTATATACAGCAGCCCCAGTGGTATACAGCAACCTCCCCAGTGGTATATACAGCAGCCCCAGTGGTATACAGCAACCTCCCCAGTGGTATATACAGGCCCCAGCAGTATATACAGCAGCCCCAGTGGTATACAGCAACCTCCCCAGTGGTATATACAGGCCCCAGCAGTATATACAGTAGCCCCAGTGGTATACAGCAGCCTCCCCAGTGGTATATACAGGACCCAGCAGTATATACAGCAGCCCCAGTGGTATACAGCAGCCTCCCCAGTGGTATATACAGGCCCCAGCAGTATATACAGCAGCCCCAGTGGTATACAGCAGCCTCAACAGTGGGTATATACAGGGCCCCAGTGGGTATATACAGGCCCCCAGTGGGTATATACAGGCCCCAGTGGGTATATACAGTCAGGGCCCCAGTTGGTATATACAGTCAGGGCCCCAGTGGGTATATACAGGCCCCCAGTGGGTATATACAGGCCCCCAGTGGGTATATACAGTCAGGGCCCCAGTGGGTATATACAGGGCCCCAGTGAGTATATACAGGCCCCCAGTGGGTATATACAGGCCCCCAGTGGGTATATACAGGCCCCCAGTGGGTATATACAGGCCCCCAGTGGGAATATACAGGCCCCCAGTGGGAATATACAGGCCCCCAGTGGGAATATACAGGCCCCCAGTGGGTATATACAGGCCCCCAGTGGGAATATACAGGCCCCCAGTGGGAATATACAGGCCCCCAGTGGGTATATACAGGTCCCCCACTCCTCCTCTGCTGCACACGTCACCTGTAAAGGAATACATCATACTTACTTATCTCTGCCGGCTGCCGCTGTCACCGCTCTGCACCGCGCTCCGGCTTCATCTGGCTTCTTCCTGGTTGTGACCGCCGGGCGCAGGCAATAACGTCACAACCAGGAAGAAGCCGGATGAAGACGGAGCGCGGTGCAGAGCGGTGGCAGCCGGCAGAGATAAGTATGATGTATTCCTTTACAGGTGACGTGTGCAGCAGAGGAGTGGGGGGCCTGTATATACACACTGGGGGGGGCCTGTAGCTGACCGGATAGCAGCGTAGCGGCGCTGGGTCCGTGCCCCCCACAAGGGCCGGGCCCCAAAGCGACCGCTACGTCTGCTATGCCGGTAGTTACGCCCCTGAGCTTGCCCCTGCCCCCCCCACACATACAGCAGCCTGCCCCAGCCCCCCCACACACATACAGCAGCCTGCCCCAGCCCCCCACACACATACAGCAGCCTGCCCCAGCCCCCCCCACACACATACAGCAGCCTGACCCTGCCCCCCCCCACACACACATACAGCAGCCTGCCCCAGCCCCCCTCACGCACATACAGCAGCCTGCCCCAGCCCCCCCACACACATACAGCAGCCTGCCCCTGCCCCCCCCACACACATACAGCAGCCTGCCCCTGCCCCCCCCACACACATACAGCAGCCTGCCCCAGCCACCCCACACACATACAGCAGCCTGCCCCAGCCTCCCCACACACATACAGCAGCCTGCCCCTGCCCCCCCCCCACACACATACAGCAGCCTGCCCCTGCCCCCCCCACACACATACAGCAGCCTGCCCCAGCCCCCCCACACACACACATAGCAGCCTGCCCCAGCCCCCCCCCCACACATATAGCAGCCTGCCCCAGCCCCCCCACACACACATATAGCAGCCTGCCCCAGCCCCCCCCACACAGCAGCCTGCTCCTGCCCCCCCCACACACACAGCAGCCTGCCCCAACCCCCCCCCACACACATACAGCAGCCTGCCCCAGCCCTCCCCTCCCCCCACCACACACAAAGCAGCCTGCTCCAGCTCCCTCCCCATACGGTCACTTACTCACTGCTGCTGTGCGCCTGCAGTGATGACTGTGCTGGCCTGGGAGTGAATGGAGAGCGAGCTGCTGCCTCTGGAAGTAGCGCCATGTGGTGGGGTGTGTGTGCGGTGTCCTTGGGTATGGCGCACAGGAGCAGCACTCACTAGTTTGCAGGCGCCGGAAATGGAGTTTCATGGGCGGGACACAATTCAGGAGAGGCAAGCGCGCTCTCTCCTATCTCCACCCTCAAAGAACTTGCTGCTGTGCGATGCAGTGTCCCGGCAGCATAGCGATCACTTGTGCTTCGCAGCGCGGCTCACAGCAAGCCCAGACAGGCGGGCAGTAACGGCCAGTGGCGGCCGACCGCAGATGCCATTAAATGTAATGGCCAGCGGCCAAAGGAGCGGGCGCAGCGGTAGGGATGGGCGAATCTACTCGTTACTACTCGGTACTCGCCGAGTAGTAAGGGATTCGCCCGACTCGTTACACTGCGAGTAATCTCAGGGATGACTCGCAGTCAGTAACGAGTCCGCAGGGAGCGAAGGAAGAGAGGGGGGAGAAATGCTCCTTACCTCTCTTCCGGCTTCTGCTATGTGCTGTGTGCTGGGCTCTGGGACTTGCTGGCTGCGGCAGCTCCAGGGTCCTAGAGCCCGCCTACACAGAGATGTAGCAGAGCTGAGATAGTTCTCAGCCTGCTCACTCCCTGTGCATAGATATGTATATGTATGCACAGGGTTGTGGCAGTGAAGATGTCGTTTTTGGACTACGTCGGACGGAAGAGGATTTTTGGAGTAAAGATGGAGTCTCTAATGTCTTTTTTGTTTTATTTTTAATAAAAATTTTTTCTCTGTGTTGTGTTTTTTTTTTATATTGAGTACTGGAAATTCATGGCGGTCATGTCTAATATTGGCGTGACCGCCATAAATTTCGGGCTTAGGGCCAGCTGATAATACAAAGCTGGCCCTAACCTCTTTATTACCCAGCGTGCCAATGCCACCAGGGCCGCTGGAAGAGCGGGGTTCAGCGCCAGAAGATGGCGCTTCAATGAATGCGCCATCTTCTGGGGCGGCTGCGAGCTGCAATTTGCAGCGGGGGGTGCCCAGAAAGCTTGGGCATCCCTGCGCTGCGGATTCCAGCCCCCAGCTGCTTAGCTGTACCTGGCTAGACATAGAAATTGCGCGGAGCCCCACGCATTTTTTTTTTATTATTTCATGAAATTCATGAAATAATAAAAAAAAGGGCTCGCCTATATTCTTGTGTCCGGCCAGGTACAAATAGGCACCTGGGGGTTGGGGGCAGCTCGTCGCTGCCTGCTGGATCCTGCTGGTTACAAAAATACGGCGAAGCCCACGTAATTTTTTTTTTTGAAAAATCTATAAAACAATCCTAAAAAAGGATTGCATCTTTACTAACCCCTCGACCATGGTGGAGGGGTTAATAAAGAGGCAGTCCCTTTTTTAGGATTGTTTTATGGATTTTTCAGAAAAATTTCACGTGGGCTTCGCCGTATTTCTGGAACCAGCCAGATCCAGCAGGCAGCGACGGGCTGCCCCCGACCCCCAGGTGCCTGTTTGTACCTGGCCGGACACAAGAATATAGGCGAGCCCTTTTTTTTAATTATTTCATGAATTTCATGAAATAATTAAAAAAAAAATGCGTGGGGCTCCGCGCAATTTCTATGTCTAGCCAGGTACAGCTAAGCAGCTGGGGGCTGGAATCCACAGCGCAGGGATGCCCAAGCTTTCTGGGCACCCCCCGCTGCAAATTGCAGCCCGCAGCCGCCCCAGAAGATGGCGCGTTCATTGAAGCGCCATCCTCTGGCGCTGAACCCCGCTCTTCCAGTGGCCCTGGTGGCAATGGCTCACTGGGTAATTAAGGGTTAGGGCCAGCTTTGTATTATCAGCTGGCCCTAAGCCCGAAATTTATGGCGGTCACGCCAATATTAGACATGACCGCCATGAATTTCCAGTAATCAATATAAAAAAAAAAACACAGAGAAAATTTTTTATTAAAAATAAAACAAAAAAGCCATTAGGGACTCCATCTTTATTTTAAAAATCCTCTTCCGTCCGACGTAGTCCAAAACGCAATCTCAGCTCTGCTACTTCCCTGTCTGTGCTTAGACAGACAGGGATGTAGCAGAGCTGAGAACTGACTAAACAGTCAGAGTTCAGCTCAGGGCATTAGGACCTGAGCTGAACTCTGCTGTCAGCCAGACTCGCTCTGCTCCGGAGATTCCCGAGCAGTGACGCAAGTTAATTTATTCACTGCTCCTGTCACCATTCGGGAATCTCCGGAAACAGAAGCAGAGAGACTCGGGGAGCGAGTCTGCGGCTGAGGCGGCAGCGGCGGCGGAGGCAGGGGTAAGTAGCCGGCCGGGCCGGGCCGGTGCACCCCCCCTCTCCCCCCTCACCCCCCCTGACCCCCCCTTCCCCCCTCCCCCCTTCAATCTTTTTTTTTAAATTATTATTATTCTTTAAAAGCCAGCGGCTTTTTGCTGCTGGCTTTAAAAGAATAACACGGGGATTTGCAGGTTTTTCCTCTGCTGCCAGACCCCTTATAAGGTCCGGCAGCAGAGGAATCGCTGCAATACTCGCCTTCCCATTCATTTACATTGGACTCGCTAGACTCGCAACGAGTAGCGAGTCCTGGACTCAGACTCGTTACAGTCTAGCGAGTTCGAGTAATTTAGGATTCGCCCATCTCTACGCAGCGGCCCAAGGTACCGCGGACCATAGGGAAAAGTTGGGCGGCCCTGAACTGTTGATAATCCACCGGCCTGGGGGCAAATGCCTCCCTGCAAGCCGGCCCAGTCCGCCCCTGCCTAGATCACACTAGGAACCATTGTAGTGGGGTTGGGTGGTGGAGGAAATAGTTAGAGGGAACACTTTGGAAGGAGTGAGGCCAGGAAGAACACACGTAGATGACGTGAGACACGTGACATGGGGTAGTAATAGAGTGGGAAAGATCTAGAACGCAGGAGAGACAGTTGTACTGCAGAAGGAGAAACAGCTGAACAGCAGAGAGGTGTGAAGCAGCTAGAGTCGAGTTGGAGGGAAGCTAGAGCAAGAAAGCCTGTCATAGAAGAAAGATCTTAAGTGTCCAGAGGCCAGACAGAGCAGCAGAAACAACACCTAAGCAGTTCAGAGGAAGAGAGAGAGTCCCAGAGGTACGGGCAGTGACCATTCCACCCGTGACACTCATATTCATTGTCAAGCGCAAGGCAGTGGAGGGACTAGGCCGAAGAACAGGGGCATCGGGAACCCCAAGACTAGTGGAGAATCCAGCCCAGGCTCAGCTAGCAATCCAGAGACTGTGTGACACTTCCACGGTGACACGGTCGACAACTATGCACATCTGCTGAAAAGGTGGCAACCGTAGGGCTAAGGGCAGATACTGCAGGTTTACCCCTAGGAAAACCCCACAGCCACAGGCTCAGAGCTCTGTGTGGCGAGGCGCAAGGCAGGATGGGCGAGGCAAGCGCAGTGTACAGAGGCTGAGAAAGGACACAGAAGGGGTGCTGATTATGTCATCCTCCTACCCGGAAGTAGCCGGATCCCTGCGCCTCTGAGAACCTAGTGCTCAGCGGGCTGTTACACAAAGACTGTGAGTAAAAGAACTGAAGACTGCAGCCTGCTGTGTCTGTGAACTTTCTTACGTGCCCAAAAGCACCAGAATCATTACTAATAACTCACTCAGGAACTTCAAGGTGCCCTAGGGGTCAACCCTACCCGTAGTGGGCTTATGAACATTGCTGCCTCCCAACCATCAGCGAACTGTCGTGCAGCGGCGACCATCTATAACAGCAACCTGCGGGTGGCGTCACGTAAAATTAACAAGTATCCCCAGGTCCAGTTGTCCCTTCCAGAATAAACCCTCCATGCCAGATGCCCTTCCCTAAGAGAGTGAACCACCCACACCAAACTTTTAATGACACTGCCAGGGTCACGGAGCCGGGTCTCGGTCCCTGTTATCCCCGTGATGAAGCCTCAAAACAGCCCAGTTCCGAGTATCCTAAGGCCCTGGAGGGGCATGTCATATATAGCCCAATTAGATCTATTTCTTTTTGCACTGATGACAGGATGACACCCCAGAACATGTTTCTGGTTGGCCTTTTATCCTAAGATGTGTAATAAGACTCGTAAAATAGTTAATATTGACCATTCTTCAGATGGCTTCCGCTTGCAACTATAGTTTATGTGTAAACATCTCAAAAAATTATATCGTAGGCGTTTCAGAAACACTCTGAGACCTCATTCACACACGTGTGTCTTTGGTACATGTGTTTATTAGTGTAGCCACATGTCGGAGACAGACACACGTATACACGTTATTCAATGGTCTTCTTTACAACGTCCATGTGTTCCACACGGCGACTTGTCCGTTTTTATCTGGCAATATGTATGAATGCCACATGGACTGCACACAGATGGATTCATATGACATGTCCCAGCGCACACACATGTGCTAAAATAAATGGATTTTACTTGATTTTGCGGTTGCTGCACACTCGCTTCCGAGCCCGCTCATTAAGCCTCATGAATATTCACTGAACTAATTCCAACCACGGACCCTAAAGCAGGTGTGATAACAGTGCCAGAGACAGGTAAGTATATAAAGTCATTCTGTCTGTGTACTATCTGGACACCACACAGACAGCACACTAATAACACACACACAAGGATTCACAATACAGACCCTTAATTTGTATGGACATGTAAAAGGGGCCTAAAAGATGTGCACACAGAGCTTGTGGAGGGGTATTTGGAGCAAAAACCGAGTGGAAACTCTTCAAATCCGCCTCTAAATTGCCATACTTTGACAAAAGACTGTGTAAGATATATTTAATGTTGGCCATCACCAAATGATGCATGATGTCCTTAGATTATTAATAAGGTCAATACAAAGGGTTATTGTCCCCCCAAATCAAGTTATTTCATATTAATAGAAAAAGTGGATCCGCCATGAGTGTCACATGCGCGGCCTCATTCATTCATTGTCTGTGGGTATGACAAGTAAGTATTTCTGTCAGTACCATAGACAATGAATGAATGGTTGGTTCAGGATCCCAATAGTCATATCCCCAAAACAAACAGCAAGGGGGGATCTGATGCTGAGATCCCAACTGATTTCTAGGATAAAGCGCTTGACGGTTAGACTAAAGACGGGCTGAATAGTAAATCTATAAACTTTGCATGGAGTCCATGTTATGTCTTAGTGAGCGCTGCACTCTGTTACTTTGCTACGATCATACGTTTGATATTTCCCCATGTTATATGTTTATTTAGTTTACCTGATTCATAGTAAGTCGATGCTATGTAAAGTCTCTGAACTCTGACATTTTCCGGTCTGTGCTCTGTCTGCCATGAGAGAGGATATCTGTGGGGGTAAGAAAACATTTAGTCTATATACAGCGATAAGTCAGTGGTGACACTCTAGAGAACAGAGCAGTCAGGAATGCCTCTTTTATTGGGTGGCGCTAGAGTTTCTCACTTCCTCACTGAAGTGACAATTTGAATATTTCCCAGAGGAGCATTGCGGCTATAAGTCTCCTTATCAGCTTATCTGTCTCCTTATGCCGGCAGGCAGATTCCTCTCCATGAGGAGAATAGCTAGTCCCACAGACCTCATCTTAGCCTGTCATACCGCCACATCAGAATTCCCACTCACTGCACTGATGGGGGGCAATCACCCTGAAATGCAGCAGCTGTAGTTTGGGGTTCTGATCTGGCGCAAATCCTAAATCATATTAAAAGGCTTGTTAAAGAGTCGATTATGACTTTAAGGATTGCTACCCTTATTGGGTGGCATTACAGTTTTTCACTTCCTCACTGAAGTGACAATTTGCATATTTCCCAGAGGAGCACTGCGGCTATAAGTTTCCTTATGCCGGCAGGCAAATTCCTCTCCATAAGGAGAATAGCTAATCCCCCAGACTTCTTCTGTGATACTGAGACAGAAAATACATTAAAGTGAACCACCCAGCAGGATTTGGGGCTATAAAGTGAAGCCAGTGCATTACAGGCTCTGGGATACTGAATGCAATCATACCTTTATTTTAATGATTACATGTATGATTACAGATAAAAGTGTGATAAAACTCCTAGAAAACAGGGCAGCAGATGACTTATGTCTGCAGCACTGCGTCACTATATGGGATTGTTTTTTTTCCCCTCCTCTGTGGACATGCCTTATGGCTGTAAGCCAAACCTTCCCACCTTCTCAGTTTTGTCAGGAGCCCTTTGGCTGGAGTATAGTGACAGTGCGCAGAAGCCAGAGACTAACAGTACAGATGATAGGGATGGGGGGGGGGGTTGTTTGGCTTACAGCCAAAAGGCATGTCCACAGAGGAAGGAAAAAAAACAACAACCACAAATAGTGACGCAGTGCTGTACACAACAATCATCTGCTGCCCTGTTTTCCAGGAGTTTTATGACACTTTTCTCTGTAATCAAACATGGAAATATTTAAGTTAAGGCAGTGGCGGACCTTCAGCCTGGCGGGCCCTGGTGCTGCTTTAGGTGAGGAGCGGGGGAAAAAAAAAGATGCTAGCACTGGCAGCGTCAGGTGAGGAGCGGAGTTGTGGTGCTAGTAGCGTCAAGTGAGAAGGGGGGGTGGGGGTGCTAGCAACGTCAGATGAGGAGCGGGGGGGGGGGGGGTGCTGGCAGCTTTAGGTGAGGAGCATTGTGCTAGCAGCGTCAGGTGAGGAGGGGGCGTTTTGCTGGCAGGGGGGAATTCTGTGCGGCTCCTACCTGCGCCGAGCCGCGCATTGTAGATCTGGGAGCCGGGGCTGGAGAGGTGGGAGGAGGAGAGGAGGGCGGGAACAGCCAAGGGTACCAGGAAGCTTCCCTCAGTTAACCTCCTCTCCTCTGACATAGGGTCACGGGGGGCCCCCTACAGGTGCTTGAGGGGCCCCCTACCCAGCTGCACCACGGTAGGTCCGCCCCTGAGTTAAGGTATGATTGCATTCAGCATCTCAGTGCCTGTAAGGCAATAGCTTCACTTTCTAGCCCTAAATCCTGCTGGTTGGTTCTCTTTAAAGTATTTTATTCCCATCCTCGTACATTTTTTCAAATATACTCTTTTTTTTAAATTTGGCAATGTTGTTGAGCTATCAGACCCATCACCGCTGATGTTTAGCTTATAAGCAGTCGCCAGGATGAGGACATGACAGCACAAAAGGATTGTTTTGTGATGGGATGACATCACCTGTTTTCTGCTAAAAATTCATGATGGGAGGAGGGACCTGTCAAAAGACAGGCGTGTTTATGGAAAGACTGCAAACCCCGCCCACTTTAGGCAAATCATACCGGGTGCCAGAATTTAATGCCTATCATCCAGCTAGGTGATAACTTACCGATAGCAGGAAATCCTGCCAATGCTAGCGTCTTTTTGGGCGCCCCTCAAGTGGCGGGATCGTGGTTTCCACAGTCTAAATTACTTCCTTGGTGGTGAAAGGCCACAAATAAGATATCACAGTAAAGATTCCACATTCAAGACCCCTACAGGAATAAAATAATAAAGTATAAGGTTACAAAAATAATTACAATTTTTAATTACCGTATCCCCTCTACCCCAGTTTAAAAAAATGAATAAAAAAGCCATATTCAGAATATAATAAAAAAAAACATTCAGAATTTCCATACAATAAAATATAATAAAAAATAAATACTCAGAATTTCCATAAAAAATATACGGTACCTTAAGAAAAAAAGCCACATTCAGAACTGTCGTAAAATAAAAAATATAATAAAAAAGCCACATTCAGAATTACTGTACAAAAATATAATAAAAAAACAAATTAAGAATCGCTGTAAAATAAAATAAAAATACAAAAAATATTCAGTATTACCGCGAAAAATAATAATGTAATAGCCACTTTCCGAATTACCGTAAAAAAAATAATTAAAAAAACATTCAGAACTGCTGTAAAAAATATAATGAAAAATAAATATTCTGAAATGCTGTAGAAAAATATAATAAAAAAGCCATATTCAGAATTGCTGTAAAAAAACTACTAAAAAAATTCAGAATTTCCGTAAAATAAAATATAATAAAAAATAAATACTCAGAATTTCTGTAAACAATATACCGCAATAAATATCCACTGCACCCTAGAATCCTATGTACTCCTCTCCCTCTGTGTTAACGGGTACGTCTGAACTGCGAACCCAGAATATCCACTGCACCCTAGAATCCTATGTACTCCTCTCCCTCTGTGTTAACGGGTACGTCTGAACTGCGAACCCAGAATATCCACTGCACCCTAGAATCCTATGTACTCCTCTCCCTCTGTGTTAACGGGTACACTGCTGTTATTTCCCTGATTACAATTCCATGCATCATACTTCTAATTTAGGTTTTGCATATTGATAAGTTTTTTGCTTCTTACACCTATAATTCTCCTTCCTTTTGAATGTCTTTTTGTGCAGCTTTGATGCTAGTCAAATGTTCTGTTAACTGCATTGTGTTAATTACTCCCTGCTGTGAGCTGTCCTTCTGCTCCCTCCTCCCTTTTCTCACCTGTACTCATTTTTTTGGTCATTTGAATGGTATAAGTTGAATGGAGCAGGTCAGACATGACATTATTACATACATAGTAACATAGTAACATAGTAACATCGTTTTTAAGGTTGAAGGAAGACTTTAAGTCCATCTAGTTCAACCCATAGCCTAACATGTTGATCCAGAGGAAGGCAAAAAAAAACCCCATGTGGCAACACTAAGATCACATTGGGGGAAAAATTCCTTCCTGACTCCAGGTACGGCAATCAGACTAATTCCCTGGATCAATGCCCTATCAAAGAATCTAGTATATATAACTGGTAATATTATAGTTTTCAAGAAAGGCATCCAGGCCCTTCTTAAATGTTAGTAGTGACTCACTCATTACAACATCATGTGGCAGAGAGTTCCATAGTCTCACTGCTCTTACAGTAAAGAATCTGCGTCTGTGATTATGATTAAACCTTCTTCCCTCCAGACGTAGAGGATGCCCCCTTGTCCCAGTCTCAGGCCTAAGAGTAAAGAGATCATTAGAAAGGCCTCTGTACTGCCCCCTCATATATTTATACATTATTATAAGATCACCCCTAAGCCTTCGTTTTTCCAAGCTAAATAACCCCAAGTTTAATAACCTGTCTTGGTATTGCAGACCCCTTAATCCTCTAATAACTTTTGTCGCTCTTCTCTGGACCCGCTCTAGTTCAGCTATGTCTTTCTTATACACCGGAGACCAGAATTGTACACAGTATTCTAAGTGTGGTCGCACTAGTGACTTGCATAGAGGTAAAATTATGTTCTCCTCATGAGCATCTATGCCTCTTTTAATACATCCCATTATTTTATTTGCCTTTGCAGCAGCTGCCTGACACTGGCCACTAAATGTGAGTTTGTCATCTACCCATACACCCAGGTCTTTTTCAGTGACAGTTTTGCCCAGTGTTTTACAATTAAGCACATAATTATACCTTTTGTTTCCTCTGCCCAAGTGCATGACCTTACATTTATCCCCATTAAAGCGCATTTGCCATTTAGCAGCCCAAGCTTCTAGTTTACATAAATCCTCCTGTAATATAAAATTGTCCTCCTCTGTATTGATTACCCTGCAGAGTTTAGTGTCATCTGCAAATATTGAGATTCTACTCTGTATGCCCCCTACAAGGTCATTAATAAATATATTAAATAGAAGCGGGCCCAACACTGACCCCTGTGGTACCCCACTGTTAACTGTGACCCATTCTGAGTGTGTTCCATTAATAACCACCCTTTGTTTCCTATCACTAAGCCAGTTCTTAACCCACTTACACATATTTTCCCCTATCCCCATTGCCCTCATTTTATGTATCAACCTTTTGTGTGGCACCGTATCAAAAGCTTTTGAAAAGTCCATATACACCACATCCACTGCATTTCCTTGGTCCAGTCCAGAACTTACTTCTTCATAGAAGCTTATTAGATTAGTTTGACAGGAACGGTCCCTCGTAAAACCATGTTGATAATGGGTCATGAGGTTATTTTTCTTCAGATACTCCAGTATAGCATCTCTTAGAAAACCCTCTAGGATTTTACCCACAGTAGAGGTTAAGCTTACTGGCCTATAATTTCCAAGTTCAGTTTTTGTCCCCTTTTTGAATATTGGCACCACATTTGCTATACGCCAGTCCTGTGGTACAGACCCTGTTATTATGGAATCTTTAAATATTAAAAATAATGGTCTATCTATGACAGTACTTAATTCCTGCAGCACTC
This sequence comes from Allobates femoralis, assembly GCA_033576535.1. Lineage (NCBI taxonomy): Eukaryota > Metazoa > Chordata > Amphibia > Anura > Aromobatidae > Allobates > Allobates femoralis. The sequence continues at coordinate 90,310,847 of JARQOC010000012.1, forward strand.
TGGGGTGTATCCCATCTGGGCCCGGGATTTGTCAATTTTAGTGATTTTTAGACGATGCCGTACTTCCTCTTGGGTTAAGCAGGTGACGTTTAATTGAGAATTTTTGTTATCACTGATCATATTGTCTGTCATGGGATTTTCTTGTGTAAATACTGTTGAAAAAAAGTCATTAGCATATTTGCTTTTTCCTCATCCTCATCCACCATTTCACCCAGACTATTTTTAAAGGGGCCAACACCATCATTTTTTAGTTTCTTACTATTTATGTAGTTAAAAATATTTTGGGATTCTTTTTACTTTCTCTGGCAATGAGTCTCTCTGTCTCAATCTTTGCTGCCTTGATTTGCTTTTTACAAATGTTATTTAATTTTCTGTATTTATTTAATGCTTCATCACTACCTACTTGCTTTAATTCCCTAAATGCTTTCTTTTTGTCACATATTGCACTTCTTACCGCTTTTTTAGCCATAGTGGTTTCCTCCTATTTCTAGCTTGCTTATTCCCATAGGGTATATATTGTGCACAGGTCCTATTCAGGATGCTAATAAACATCTCCCATTTGTGTTGTGTACTTTTATGTCTCAGGACATCGTCCCAGTTTATTGCACTAAGATCATCTCTCAACCGTTGGAAATTTGCCTTCCTGAAGTTTAGTGTCCTTGTGGCCCCTCTACTACACGTCTTAGTAAAGGATACTTGAAAGCTTATTAAGTTATGATCACTTTTACCCAAGTGACCTCCAACCCGTATATTTGATATGCGGTCTGGCCTGTTGGTTAATATTAGGTCCAGCAGTGCCCCCCTTCTTGTTGGGTCCTGAACCAGTTGTGAAAGGTAATTGTCTCTTATAGTTTTCAAAAACTTATTACCTTTGCTGGAACTGCAGGTTTCTGATCCCCAATGTATTTCAGGGTAGTTGAAGTCCCCCATAATAATGACTTCTCCCTGAGTCGCTGCTTCATCTATTTGCTTTATGAGGATATTCTCCTCCACTTCCATTATTGTTGGGGACTTATAACAAACCCCTATCAGTAATTTATTATTTTTTCCCCCTCCCCTTATCTCCACCCACAGAGACTCTACATTTCCATTAGATTCACCTATATTATCACGCAGGATGGGTTTTAAGGATGATTTTACGTATAAACATACACCTCCTCCTCGCCTATTTGTACGGTCATTTCTGAACAGACAATAGCCCTGTAAATTAACAGCCCAGTCATGGCTCTCATCCAGCCAAGTGTGACATTTTAAGTGTCACATAAGAAATATCCCAGAAGTAACCAGAAGGTACTGTCTTTGTTACTTTACTTTTCAATTTATTTATTTTATTTTTTTTCCCTTTCCCATGTCCTTTACTTCAATGTCTGTTTTCAATGTCTTCAATACTTAAAATAGCAGTGGTATGTGTAACTGCACAGTCCTCCACTCTTCTCTGCTGTCCATGTGCTGCGACTGGAAGACAATGACATAGAGGGACACACAAACACTGTGTATAACTCCATTCACTACTAATCTTTACCATGTCTTGTATTTCACTGTTTGTTTTCTTATGTGCTCTCGCCACCAATTTTTATCACCCCATCCCCCCTCCTTCACCACTCATTCACATCAGCCCCTCTCTCCTGCCCTACACTATGTACAGCTCCCATGCTATCTTCAGTTTACAGAAGACTCTCAGCCCATCATATTCCAAAGTTTGTCATAATAAATCATGTCCTAATTCCAAAAACTATCTGCTTTTTCTCTTTTTACTGCTGCTCCTCTCAGGTGATATCTCTCCCAACCCTGGTCCACCCTCTGCTAACTTCAACCCCGCTCCCACCTCACACAGAAACCTCACTAACCTTATTAATATCACCTGCACACCTTCATCTCCCTCTTTTAATTGCACTCTCTGGAATCCACGGTCTGTATGCAACAAACTTCCCTTCATTCATAACTACTTTCTCACTAACTCTCTCAACCTCCTTGCTCTCACTGAAACCTGGATCCAGGATTCAGACACTGCTTCCCCTGCTGCTATTTCTTACGGCGGCTTACACTTCTCTCACTCCTCTAGACCTGGGAACAGACGTGGCGGAGGAGTTGGCCTCCTCCTGTCCCCACAATGTACTTTTCAGGTCATTCCTCCAGCCCCATCACTCTCATTCCCTTCTTTTGAGGTCCATACCATTAGGCTATTCCATCCCCTCCCCCTCAAAGTAGCGGTGGTATACCGCCCCCCAGGGTCACCCACCCAGTTCCTCGACCATTTCTCCACTTGGCTCACGCATTTCATGTCCTCAGATTTACCAACCCTTATTCTGGGAGACTTTAACATTCCCATAAACAGCCCCATCTCCCCATCTGCATCCCAGCTCCTATCTCTAACTACCTCTCTTGGCCTATCACAGCTCTCAACCTCTAAGACGCACAAAAACGGTAACACCCTTGACCTTGTCTTTACCCGGCTCTGCTCATCCTCCCCCTTGGATAACTCAACTCTACTCTCTGACCACAACATTCTTTCCTTCTCACTCACTAACCCTCGGCCACCACAGCCCAATCCTACCTATCACACATCCAGAAATTTACAGGCCATTAACCCTCATGCACTCACAGACTCCCTCATCTCATCTCTGTCCCCAATCTCTTCAATCTCCTGTCCAGATCAGGCAGTAAATCACTACAATGACTCTCTCAGAAGCTCCCTGGACCAAGTAGCGCCCCTCACCCGCAGAACCTCCAAACAGAGAACAAAACAGCCCTGGCTCACACCACAAACTCGATTCCTCCAGCGATGCTCCAGGAGTGCTGAACGTCTATGGAGGAAAACTCGCTCACCAGGAGACTTTATCCACTATAAATTCATGCTAAAAACCTACAACTCTGCCCTTCACCTTGCCAAACAGACCTACTTCACCACCCTGGTCTCCTCACTATCCAACAATCCAAAAAAACTCTTTGACACCTTTCACTCTCTCCTCAGTCCGAAAGTGCAGGCCCCCATCACTGACCTCTGTGCTGATGACCTGGCTTCCTACTTCATGGAGAAAATAGATAACATCCGCCAGGAAATCAGCTCTCAGCCTCCAAGCGCTGCCACCCCCATTCTTCCCCACATCTCCTCCGGTTCACTCTCCACATTTGACCCAGTCACAGAAGAAGAAGTCTCCAGGCTCCTTTCCTCCTCTCGTCCCACCACATGCACTACTGACCCCATTCCCTCACACCTGCTCCAGTCCCTCTCTCCAGTTGTCACCACTCATCTAACCAAAATCTTCAATCTCTCCCTCTCTTCTGGCATTTTTCCCTCCTCCTTCAAACATTCGATCATTACTCCATTATTAAAGAAAACCACTCTCGACCCAACCTGCACAAATAACTACAGACCAGTCTCCAACCTCCCCTTCATCTCTAAACTCTTGGAGCGCCTGGTCTATTCCCGCCTCACCCGCTACCTCTCCGCTCACTCTCTTCTAGATCCATTACAGTCTGGTTTCCGCCCCCTTCACTCTACAGAAACTGCCCTCATCAAAGTGACCAATGACCTTCTGACAGCAAAACGTAATGGTGACCACTCTCTGCAGCTTTTGACACTGTCGACCATCAGCTCCTGCTCTTTATGCTGCACTCCATTGGCATAAAGGACACTGCTCTCTCCTGGCTCTCCTCCTATCTTTCTGACCGCTCTTTCAGTGTATCTTTTGCTGGCTCCACTTCTCCCCCTCTTCCCCTCACTATTGGGGTCCCTCAGGGTTCAGTCCTTGGCCCTCTCCTTTTCTCTCTCTACACGGCCCCGATTGGACAGACCATAAGCAGATTTGGCTTTCAGTACCATCTTTATGCTGATGACACACAACCATACACTTCAGCCCCTGACCTTACCCCTGCGGTATTAAAGAACACCAATGACTGTCTAGCTGCAGTTTCCAATATCATGTCCACTCTCTATTTGAAACTAAACCTTTCCAAAACTGAACTTCTTCTGCTCCCCCCATCCACTAACCTCCCTAAATCGGACATCTCTCTCTCAGTATGCGGCACCACAATAACGCCTAGACAGCAGGCTCGCTGTCTGGGTGTTATGTTTGACACCGATCTCTCCTTCTCCTCCCACACGCAATCTCTCGTCCGCTCCTGTCGCTTACACCTGAAGAATATCTCTAGAGTCCGCCCCTTTCTCACCCTGGAAACAACAAAAACCCTCACCGTGGCCCTAATCCATTCCCGCCTTGACTATTGCAACTCTCTATTAAGCGGCCTCACCCTCACCAGACTTTCTCCTCTCCAGTCCATCCTTAATGCAGCAGCCAGGATCACCCATCTGGCCAATCGTTACTCAGATGCCTCTGCTCTGTGCCAGTCATTGCACTGGCTGCCCGTATACTACAGGATCAAATTCAAATTGCTTGTTCTCACCCACAAAGCTCTTCACAGAGCAGCACCCCCCTACCTCTCCTCCCTCATCTCTGTCTATCACCCCACCCGCTCTACGTTCCTCAAATGACCTTCGACTAACATCTGCACTAATCCGATCCTCCCACTCCCGGCTCCAAGACTTTTCCAGAGCTGCACCAAACCTCTGGAATGCTTTACCCAAAGAAATCAGGACTATCCACAACTTGCATGGCTTCAGACGATCCCTAAAAACGCATCTTTTTAAGGCGGCCTATCATACTCCCTAATAGAAGTCCATTGTACTGTAGACAGTGAATGGGCTATCCCTCTGGACATTACTCTTCTACAAACTCCACCAAACGATAAAGGTCTACACAGACTGTCTGATGACCATTCGTGTAAGCTTAGCCCTATGCCCCATTTCCTCAAGATGCCCGGACCATCAGTGCAATAAGCCCCTGCACCTTGTGCAACCCCTATCCTGTTGTAGATTGTAAGCTCTTTTGAGCAGGGTCACCTTCATTTCTTGCTTTATTTATTGTATTTTCTTTTTACATTGATTCTCTGCCTATTGTTTTGTATCCAATTATTGTATTTTATTTGTTCTCTACTGTAATTACTTACTGTATTTTCTGTACTCTAACCCTACATTGTAAAGCGCTGCGGAATATGTTGGCGCTATATAAATAAAGCTTTATTATTATTATTATTATTAATAAAGAAGCCACATTCAGAATTGTCGTAAAATAAAAAAGCCACATTCAGAATTCCCTGACAAAAATATAATAAAAAAAAATATAATCAGAATTGCAATAAAAAATATAAAAAAGCCGCATTCAGAATTGCTGTAAAAAAATATAATAAAAAAATCAATATTCAGAATTGTCATAAAAAAATATAATAAAAAAAGCCATATTCAGAATTGTTGTAAAATAAAACATATAACAAAAAAGACATTTAGAATTACTTTAGAAAAATATAATAGAAAAAACTAATTCAAAACAATTTGGTGTTACCTAAAAAAAAAAGTGAAAAAGCCATATTCAGAATTACCATTAAAAAATAATAAAAAAAATTATATTCAGGACTGCTGTAAACAATATAATAAAAAATAAATATTCTGAATTGCAGTAAAAAAATATAAAAAAAAACATATTCAGAATTGCGGTATCCACAAATATATGATGTGAGCCATAAAAAAATGTAACCAAAAATATGTAGTCACCCCTTTTTATTCCTAATTTAAAAATAATTAACAGGACTTATTTTATTTTTTATTAAAACATAAAACCATTATCAGAATTTCCGCATCGGTAAAATAATTATTGTAAAAAAAGCCCCCATAAAAGTGTGGGTCACCCCATTCTTTAGCGATTAAAAAAAAACAAATAAAAAAATTAATATTCAGAATTGCCTGTATCCAAAAATATATGGTGTGAGAAAGGTCGGGCTGATTACCAGCTCCAGGATCCACCCTCTCTCTGTCTGTGCTGCTGTGATGTGGAGCTGAAGGCAGGACTAATGATTTGCATTCTGTGAGTGATAGAGAGGGGGGGAGAGTAATGCCTGCTCAAGCAGAGCAGAACACACAGAGACAGGGTGGATCCTGGAGCTGCAAAACAGCCCGCCTTGGTGACTAAAGAATATAGCCCCTGCTAATTATAATCACTAATGAGTGAGAATTAAAACGTTTTTATGCACTTTCACAGGATGCTTTTAGGAGACAAAAGTTTTGCTAGCTTAGGAGGTGGTTTGGAGGTTTGGAGGTGACAGGATCTCTTTAAGAAAGCATGTATTGCGCGCCCTCTAGTGACTGCTAAAGGAAGTGCTACACATTGATCCCAATAGGACAGCATGAATTGTGCTCCCTCTAGTGAATGCTAAAGGAAATGCTACAGTGATCCCAATAGGACAGCATGAATTGTGCGCCCTCTAGTGAATGCTAGAGGAAATGCTACAGTGAACCCAATAGGACAGCATGAATTGTGCGCCCTCTAGTGAATCCTAGAGGAAATGCTACAGTGAACCCAATAGGACAGCATGAATTGTGCGCCCTCTAGAGGCTGCTAAAGGAAAAGCTACAGTGAACCCAATAGGACAGCATGAATTGTGCGCCCTCTAGTGAATGCTAGAGGAAATGCTACAGTGAACCCAATAGGACAGCATGAATTGTGCGCCCTCTAGTGAATGCTAGAGGAAATGCTACAGTGAACCCAATAGGACAGCATGAATTGTGCGCCCTCTAGTGAATCCTAGAGGAAATGCTACAGTGAACCCAATAGGACAGCATGAATTGTACACCCTCTAGTGGCTGCTAAAGGAAATGCTACAGTGAACCCAATAGGACAGCATGAATTGTGCGCCCTCTATTGAATGCTAGAGGAAATGCTACAGTGAACCCAATAGGACAGCATGAATTGTGCGCCTTCTAGTGAATGCTAGAGGAAATGCTACAGTGAACCCAATAGGACAGCATGAATTGTGCGCCCTCTAGTGGCTGCTAAAGGAAGTGCTACACACTGAACCTCATAGGACCAGCATGTATTACATGTGCCCTCTAGTGGTTGATTTATGAAACTTTTTTTTTTATTTTATTTTTTTCAAATACATTTTTTTTTTTATAATTCTTTATTTTGTCATTTTATAATTACAAAAAAAACAAGGAACAAGTCTCCTCATTATAAATCGCGTAACAGCGTTCGAAAATGCAAATGAAATAGGTTAAAATGCTCAGTATACCAATATGAAATTAAAATCAACTACGGCAGGTAACACAATTCTATCTATTATATCAAATCAAGTCTAGCTGCCAGTCAGGATAAAGAGACAAGCATTATACATTCTATAGATGATCCGCCTATTACTGCAAAAAAAAAAAAAGTAAAAAAGGAGAGATAGAAAGAAATGAGCCAATACGTGGATGGGAGGGGAGGGATAAAGAGGTAGGGAAGGGTGGAGGTGGGAGGTGTGGGGAAACCTTCATCAAATACATTTGTATTAGTTTTGTACAAGTAACAATTCGCCAAGTGTAAATAAAATGCTAGTCCACTAATTGAAGGTTTTATAATCTGGTATAAAAAAAACCCCACAAACAAACCTGATAACACAACTCTACAGGTCAGTCCGATTTTGTCAACACCAAACTTGCATGTTTTTTTCACAGATTAATCATCAATGGTCAGTCAGCCCCGATCACGGCTGTTGGAGGGCGGCGCTAACTGTGTAACACAGCTGACACCTGCACTTACTGCATGATCTGATAGGTGGAGGCAATGTTCAGTAGCTGCCACTAGAGGGAGCAAATTCGACCCATTTAGGCTGCCTTCAGATTTGCAGATGCCTCCGCAGCGTTTTGCGGAGGCATCGGCAAGCATCTGCATGCAGACGGCAGCCCCTATGTTTATAATGGACTGCCGTGCGCACCCATTCACTCCTATATGTGATCTGTGCGCAGGCGGATGCCTGCGCACAAATCACACACGCTCGTCCGCACCAGGGACGCGACATGTTGCGTCCCTGGTGCGGGCGAGAGCGTGTGATTTGTGCGCAGGCATCCGCCTGCGCACAGATCACATATAGGAGTGAATGGGTGCGCACGGCGGTCTGCAAGCATCTGCAGACTGCCGTGCGCTCCATTATAAACATAGGGGCTGCCGTCTGCATGCAGATGCTTGCAGATGCCTCCGCAAAACGCTGCGGAGGCATCTGCAAATCTGAAGGCAGCCTTAATGCAAAGTTTTCAATAGTTCTGCTTCCAAATCCTTGTCCAAAAACTGAACCTTCCTTCCATGTATTTTGCGGATGCGCTCTCGGGGCAGATAGCGCGTCTGTAAAAGGAATGAGCATGTCAATTGTTTGCACCTTTTTGCACGCACTTCCTCCCATATGCTCCATCATAAGTGCTGGAATACACAGCGCCGTTCACACAATGCTCTATTCCTGCACTATAAGCGGAGAAGCAGCAGGATGTGATGTCACAGGGACAGGAGGTAAGCTCTTCCCATATAACATGTGAATTTAAACAATCTCCCATCGAAATGAGAGAAAAAACGCGATCAAACTGTCAGTTGTATGAAAAGTGCAATTTTTTATTAAATAAACAATGTGCAGTACAAGGGGTGGGGGTAAGGTTAGAAAAACCAGCATTGATACATGAATATTTAAAAATAATTGTACATGTATATTACTTCACATGCTCATTATATATATATATATATATTTTTTTTTTTCTCCTTTTGTAATATCAATATACATATACACAATATAAAGTATAGAATAAATATATTATAATTCAATAGCTCTTCATATATATAAAAAAGGTATCTATCCACCCCACAACTAAGGTTTTTTTTTTATATATATATAATTATATATTGCACTAGCCCACATCAAAAATAGGGATATACCATATTAGATATATGTCTGTTATGCATCAAAAAATTGTGAAGAGAATAAAGTTAAATTAATATTATCCACACCAAATGGCGTAGATCCTATGTAGCCACAACATGGAAGTCTAATGGTGGGTTTACACACACCAATTTATCTGTTCAATCTCTGAACAGATCTCTGGTTGCAGTGAAATCATGGATACATTGCTCCATGTTGTACACAGCCACAAAATGGAGCAATGTATCCATGATTTCACTGCAACCAGAGATTGGTTCAGAGATTGAACAGATAAATTGGTGTGTGTAAACCCACCATAAATGGATTTTGTTAAATCAGCACTGTGTGCAAAATCAATCAGTAGTATCACCATCTCAGTGCAATCAATCAGTAGTATCACCATCTCAGTGCAATCAATCAGTAGTATCACCATCTCAGTGCAATCAATCAGTAGTATCACCATCTCAGTGCAATCAATCAGTAGTATCACCATCTCAGTGCAATCAATCAGTAGTATCACCATCTCAGTGCAACAATTAAGGTGGCTTTACACGCTTCAATTGCGATCCGATATCGCAGTTCAATGGTGCGGGAGCGCGCAATTAGTGCACGTTCCTCCCGCATCGCATTGAATGTTTAGACGCTGCGATAGCAGAATACAACGTCCGTGCGATGTCTCCGCCTCCCAATCCAGGATCGCATAGTTAACATGGGAGTGAATGGGTGACGTTTCAAATCGCATCGTAGTTGGGCGTTTACACAGCACGATCCGGCTTCAATCGCTATGCAATATCGGAGCATTGAATAGCACGCTCATTCAATCCCCGATATCGCATTGACATCGTGCCTGCATCGTATTGGACGTTCACACCATACAACCCAGGCACGATTTCGGCTCCGACGATTGAACCACGTGACTTTTGATTGAAATCGTAATACGATATCGCAACGTGTAAACCCGCCATTAGAAGCAACCAAGCGTGGCTACAATATGGAATGTCCAAATGGACTTTTTAGATCACCACTATGTGCAGGATCAATCAGCAGCACTGCCTGCGCCCGCCCTCTCAGTGCTACAATTAGAGTCAACCAACGTTTTACTCCTAGCAGCCCAAGATTTCATTAGATGATAGGGAAAATGGTGTCTCAACAGTCCGCGCTGCCACGATCATCCAATCCAAAGAAAACACGTGAAGATGGAACTTCCACGAAATACTTTATTTCCTCCTGCCTCGTACGCGTTTCGGTGCCCTCCTGGCACCTTCCTCAGGGATCCCTGAGGAAGGCGGTTTTTTTCGCTGCCGCACCTGCCGCAAGTGCAAAACAGCACTTGCCGCACCTGCCGCAAGTCCCCCTATACTTTCTATGGGAAAAACCGCAACCGCGCCGCAAGTGGAACGGTTATGCGGCAAACGCGGCAGATGCGGTTTTTTTCACCGCATCTGCCGCGAATTACGAAAAACGCTGATGTGAAAGGGCCCTTAGCTATAACAAAATAGAATTTGAATATGTCATATTAATGACCTGTAAGAAAATAGAAGCTGAGCTGTGATTGGTTGCTATAGGCAGCCTAATAAATCTCCAGCCAACAGTAAACCCTCCCCCTGGCCGGGCAGTATATGTTACCTCACACATACACATAATAGACAGCTCATGTGACTGACATCTGCCTTAATTCCCTATATGGCACATGTGTTGCACAGACGTGACTGTGCAAAATTTTGTGGCTGTAGTTGTGACGGTGTAGATGCCAATCCCAGATATACACACACACACACACACATTCAGCTTTATATATTAGATTACACAGACAGATCACATTAGATGGTTGGTGCACATATTAACAAATATTACGAGTATAGATGGTACATATAGTCACTAGGTACATTATTCCAAAAACTCAAACCAAACCCCTTTGATGTCACCATCAAGTGTTGTCACCCACTGGAACATAGATGTGCTGCAACATGTGGCCAAAAATGGTGCCCTGCAGGGCTAAAGATTGAACACCCCTTTAATTTTGCAGATCTTAGGGGGTTCCTATAACCACTAAAGGAATTTATCATACTACTAAATGGTGGCCCGATTCTAACGCATCGGGTATTCTAGATTATGTATGTAGTTGACATACTGTGACTGACAGAACTTGTTAAGTCAACGTGAGTCAACTACATAATGTGTATATATACAGTTAGGGCCAGAAATATTTGGACAGTGACACAATTTTCGCGAGTTGGGCTCTGCATGCCACCACATTGGATTTGAAATGAAACCTCTACAACAGAATTCAAGTGCACATTGTAACGTTTAATTTGAAGGGTTGAACAAAAATATCTGATAGAAAATGTAGCAATTGTACACATTTCTTTACAAACACTCCACATTTTAGGAGGTCAAAAGTAATTGGACAAATAAACATAACCCAAACAAAATATTTTTATTTTCAATATTTTGTTGCGAATCCTTTGGAGGCAATCACTGCCTTAAGTCTGGAACCCATGGACATCACCAAACGCTGGGTTTCCTCCTTCTTAATGCTTTGCCAGGCCTTTACAGCTGCAGCCTTCAGGTCTTGCTTGTTTGTGGGTCTTTCCGTCTTAAGTCTGGATTTAAGCAAGTGAAATGCATGCTCAATTGGGTTAAGATCTGGTGATTGACTTGGCCATTGCAGAATGTTCCACTTTTTTGCACTCATGAACTCCTGGGTAGCTTTGGCTGTATGCTTGGGGTCATTGTCCATCTGTACTATGAAGCGCCGTCCAATCAACTTTGCAGCATTTGGCTGAATCTGGGCTGAAAGTATATCCCGTTACACTTCAGAATTCATCCGGCTACTCTTGTCTGCTGTTATGTCATCAATAAACACAAGTGACCCAGTGCCATTGAAAGCCATGCATGCCCATGCCATCACGTTACCTCCACCATGTTTTACAGAGGATGTGGTGTGCCTTGGATCATGTGCCGTTCCCTTTCTTCTCAAAACTTTTTTCTTCCCATCATTCTGGTACAGGTTGATCTTTGTCTCATCTGTCCATAGAATACTCTTCCAGAACTGAGCTGGCTTCTTGAGGTGTTTTTCAGCAAATATAACTCTGGCCTGTCTATTTTTGGAATTGATGAATGGTTTGCATCTAGATGTGAACCCTTTGTATTTACTGTCATGGAGTCTTCTCTTTACTGTTGACTTAGAGACAGATACACCTACTTCACTGAGAGTGTTCTGGACTTCAGTTGATGTTGTGAACGGGTTCTTCTTCACCAAATAAAGTATGCGGCGATCATCCACCACTGTTGTCATCCGTGGACGCCCAGGCCTTTTAAGGTACCGTCACACACGGCAATTTTGCAAGCAATTTCACTGGCAATTTGCTGGTTGCAGTGAAATCATGGATACATGGTTCCATTTCTACACGGCAACAAAACAGAACCATGTATTCATGATTTCACTGCAACCAGCAAATTGCCAGTGAAATTGCTTGCAAAATTGCCGCGTGTGACGGTACCTTTAGAGTTCCCAAGCTCACCAGTCAATTCCTTTTTTCTCAGAATGTACCCAACTGTTGATTTTGCTACTCCAAGCATGTTTGCTATCTCTGATGGATTTTTTCTTTTTTTTCAGCCTCAGGATGTTCTGCTTCACCTCAATTGAGAGTTCCTTTGACCGCATGTTGTCTGGTCACAGCAACAGCTTCCAAATGCAAAACCACACGCCTGGAATCCACCCCTGACCTTTTAACTACTTCATTGATTACAGGTTAACGAGGGAGACGCCTTCAGAGTTAATTGCAGCCCTTAGAGTCCATTGTCCAATTACTTTTGGTCCCTTGAAAAAGAGGAGTCTATGCATTACAGAGCTATGATTCCTAAACCCTTTCTCCAATTTGGAAACTCTCATATTGCAGCTGGGAGTGTGCACTTTCAGCCCATATTATATATATAATTGTATTTCTGAACATGTTTTTGTAAACAGCTAAAATAACAAAACTTGTCACTGTCCAAATATTGGGGATGGGATGGAGCTGGGGGAGGGGAGAGGCAGGGTGGAGCCAGGGGGGGGGGGGGGGGAGGGGGAGGGGAGAGGCAGGGTGGAGCCGGGGGGGGGGGGGGGGGGAGGGGGAGAGGCAGGGTGGAGCCGGGGGGGGGGGAGGGGGAGGGAGGGGAGAGCGGGGGGGCGGGGGGGGGGGGGGGGAGGGGGAGAGGCAGGGTGGAGCCGGGGGGGGGAGGGGAGAGGCAGGGTGGAGCCGGGGGGGGGAGGGGAGAGGCAGGGTGGAGCCGGGGGGGGGGAGGGGAGGCAGGGTGGAGCCGGGGGGGGGGAGGGGAAGGGGGAGGGGGGAGGGGAGAGGCAGGGTGGAGCGGGGAGGGGAGGGGGAGGGGAAGGGGAGAGGCAGGGTCGAGCCGGGGGGGGAGGGGGAGGGGAGAGGCAGGATGGAGCATCCAGGATGGAGCCCGGGGGGGGTTGCCGTGGGGTGAAATTGGGGCATGATGGGTGCAGGGGGGACTTGATCCCCCTCGCCCTCCCCTGTTCTCACGCGTCTTCTGTAGTTGCTCTGTCACATGACCACAGTGTGACGGAGGAGACGGGTGAGAACAGCGGGAGGCGAGGGGGGGCAGTATGGATGCAGGTGGGGTGGTAGGCAGGGGGCAGTATCCCCCTCGCCTCCCGCTGTTCCCACCAGTCTGTACACAGAGCGGGCTGATATGACATCACACAGCCCACCCTGTGTACAAACAGGTGAGAACAGCAGGAGGCGAGGTGGGGGCATGGGGGGAGAGGCGAGGTGGGGGCGGCGGGTTCCCTGTATATCCCGGCAAACAGCGGCGCTAACGCGTCACTGTCGCCAGCAGCAAATTGGCGCAAAAATCAAACTTTGAATTCTCGCGACAATTTGCATAGCCTGCGCTCATTGGCACCCGCCTCCGGCGGGCACCAATGAGCGGCCTGTGTCTGGCACGTGATTTCTGTGACCGATAAATGCCTTAGGCTACTTTCACATAACGTTTTTTTCCCTGTCCATGGGTTCCTACTTTTTGTAGGATGCCACGGACCGGAATGGACACCAGAGGGCATGACCTATTCTGTGTCCGGGTCCGTGATTATCACGGATCCGTACACTGCAGGGCACTTTCACTTCTGCAATGTATAATATACATTGTAGAAGTGAAATATAAGAAAGTTAAAAATAAAAAAATCACGGTAACTGCAGTCATGTGACCCGATGATGCTCTGACATCATCACAGGTCCTGTAAGCACACGGACCTTGCTCGGAGGCAGCGCTGGATCGAGGATAGGTGACCATAATGATTTTTTATTTTTAACTCTTTCTTTTACTTAATTACACTTCTGTAATAGATTATACATTGCAGAAGTGTAATTAGAAGGGTTGGAGCAATTTTAGTGTACTGAGCATGCTCAGTACACTAAAATCGGGTCCGAGGAGACATCAGATGTTTCCTCGGACCCTGCTCCATAGGGCCCCATGTTAATGGAATCGGATCGGATTTGGCATAATTGCCATCCCATTTGTCAGATCTGATTCTATCCGGTTTTTGATTCGGATGCAAAAATTGGAGCAGTCTCCAATTTTTGCACCAGAAAGAAATCGGACAAAATCTGATCGGACGCAATTCAGTGCGCATCCAAATTGGTCCGATCCCCATGGGGTTACACGGGGGCAAATTCGGATCCGATGCTGTCCGATTTCTATCGGACAGCATCGGATTTCACAAAATCATAGTGTAAAACCAGCCTTAGACAGTTATATAGTAGATGAACATAAAATCAGATGTAAACTCACACTTACCATTTGGGCTCCACTGAAAGGGTTTTTTCATTTTCCTATATAGGCATTATTGGATAGTATGTGTAAATACAAACTTTTGCAATTCACTACGTGCTAAATTTTCCCTACGTTACCGAGACTTAGTGTGGAGCCCCTGTAGACCGATTGCCACTGTGGTATAGCAGCTGGGACTAGTAAGTTGGTCACTCCACACAAACCCCAGATCCCTAGTCCTAATTACTTCATGTCAGGCAAGGAATAGCGGGAGGGATCAAGTGGGGGGTGGAGTGTTGAGAAAGAACCCAGGAAGGGGTGGAGGAACTCGAGTAAAACCCAGGAACACGGGAGTTTTCTAAAGTTTCTAGGGGATATGACAACCGGACTCCTAAGCAGACACACCCAGCCGCCTAGTCAGCTGAGACACTAGGCGGGAAGAACCAGGACCGGCAGCCTGTGCCACCATATGGCTAGTCTGGGTCCCAGGCTGGGTACAGACGGAAGGAAGAAGGGGTCCACAGTGTGTTCGAGGCAATTGGGATACCGGGGGACAAGGCCGGAACCAGGGTGCCGGCTCTGTTGATGTGGCAGGGAAGCTTCAATCCCCCAACCACGAATTCCGGCAGGGTGCATGGTCTTTATGTCCCGAACCCAACCACCAGCACAACAAAAGGGACGGCTGTTGGACGGGGGCTAGGGGATCTGTGACCGCTGGACCGTAGTCTGTGCGTGGGACCGAGAGACACGGCCCAAAAGGAACCAGAGAAGGGGTGCCATCAGCGAGCAGTCCCAGCTGCTAATTTGTGACCAGAGCCGCTTGTGAACAGTTGTACCATGTGAACTGCGGAGCTTCAATAAAACCTGGTTAAAGCTCAGGACTGTGTGACTTGATTGAGTGCCCGGGACAGGGTTGATTGACACGGAGACTAGGCAGCTACAGGCTGCCTGAGAATATTGACAGTCCTTTCCTTTTTCCTTCTGCATCATCCACAGGTAAGCCCTGGGAAACAGCCCTACCTGTGGAGACCCAACTACAGCGGTGGCTACGGCTGGCCAGAAAACATGGGGGGGCGTCACATACATTTCCTAAACAAACTATTTCCCTCACCCTCTGATTGCCGCGCCTGGGCCCACAGAGCCGGGTCACGTCACATCCCACAGCCCTAGATGACGAAAGGGGCCCGGTTCAGAGTATCCTTGCCCCGGGGTGCGACATTAACACTTGTTTAAAGATGGTTGCATTGGAGACAGACTGCTGCTTAGATTCCAGAACAGCGCTAACAAACTCTTCTGATAATCACTGTTATGAAGCTCAAATCTAGTGATTTGTCCCCATACCATCTCTAGAAGGCGATTTGTCACCCCATATCATATTTAAAGGGACACTGTCACCAGGTTTTTGCCATCCCATCTGACAGCAGCATAATGTAGAGATAGAGACCCTGATTCCAGCGATGTGTCACCTACTGAGCTTCTTGCTGTCACTGATAAAATTACTGTTTTCTCTGCTTCAGATTTAGCAGTAAATGACTATGCTGGACTATTTGATTAAGTCCTACAATGTTAATCTCGAACTGACTGAACAGTGATTTTATGGAAACTACACCGAGCAGCCCAGTAAGAGGCATCGCTGGAATCAGGGTCTCTGTCTCTTCATTATGCTGCTGTCAGATGAGATTGCAAAAACCTGGTGAGTGTGTCCCTTTAATAGGTAATTTGTCCCCCATACCATCTCAAACGTTTCTTCAGATTTCGGATAAACGAGTCTGACACCAAATAACACTGTTATGGCTTTATTCAAAAACAAAAAGTCGCACATTTAAAGAGAATCCAAAAGTAACTGATCACACTATATACATACTGCCATAAAAGAGTATCTCAAGTAGGACAAAGCCCTCTGTAAATATAAAACCCACCCTTATATATCTGCACAAAACAAAAGAAAAAAAAAAAAAACTTAATTGGAAAGGCTGATGTCGGGGACTCTAGAAAGTGTCACCACCATGCGATCGAGTGGTCAACGTGTTACCACATAAGTTATATGTAGAGATTGATACATGATAGACGGGGTAAAAGCAGATGGCAGCGAGGCGACAGCCTTAAGGGGGCATTTAAAAAAATTACCATCAAGTCCATCATTAAAGTGGTCATAGCTACAAATTTACCTCTCAAGTAATTCACTTGGGGAAGTCTACTTTATTATACAGGGCAAGTGTGTGTTTTTGTGTCACAAACACTCTGGCGGCATTAAACGCATTACAATACATCCTTCACACATTCTTATAAAAGCTACAGAAATATATATTCTTTAAATTTTTCCAATAAAGCTAAAATAGGGCAACTTTGCATTAGGCTTTTTGTGTGTCCAGGTACGTTTTTGCACACAGTCCCCATGGCAGCTGAGAGAAAACACAAAACAGTCTGAAATGTTGTAACCAATTCCTGAATGGATGTTTGTGATCAGGACATAAAAAAAAAAAAAGTTGGTGCTCATAACATTCTACATAGATGGGAAGATACAGAACATTCTACTGCTCATAGCCTTCTGTAGGAGGAGCTAGACACTGAACAATCTACTGCTCATAGCCTTCTGTAGGAGGAGCTAGACCCTGAACATTCTACTGCTCATAGCCTTCTGTAGAGGGGGAGGAGCTAGACACCGAACAGTCGCCTGCTCATAGTATTCTGTAGAGGGGGAGGGGGCTATACACTGAACACTACTGCTCATAGCCTTCTGTAGGAGGAGGAGGAGCTAGATACAGAACATTCTACTGCTCATAGCCTTCTGTAGGAGGAGGAGCTAGACACTGAACATTCTACTGCTCATAGCCTTCTGTAGGAGGAGCTAGACCCTGAACATTCTACTGCTCATAGCCTTCTGTAGGAGGAGCTAGACACTGAACAATCTACTGCTCATAGCCTTCTGTAGGAGAGGCTAGACCCTGAACATTCTACTGCTCATAGCCTTCTGTAGGAGGAGCTAGACCCTGAACATTCTACTGCTCATAGCATTCTGTAGAAGGGAGGAGCTAGACAGCACATTCTACTGCTCAACCTTCTGTAGAAGGGGTGAGCTAGAAACACCAAACATTTTAATAATGCTCTGTAGAGGGGGATAGCAAGTACTTATTGTATTGTTCGTAGCGTTTGAGAGGGGAAGACCTGGACACAGAACATTCTACTGCTCATAGCATTCTGTAGAGGGGAGAAGCTAGAGATACCAAACATTCTACAGCTTGTAGCATGCTATAGAGGGGAGGGAGGAGCTATGAACATTCTATTGTTCAAAATTCTAAGTGGAGAAAAGTCTGAGATACAGAACATTCTAATGAAATGAGTTACACTTTACTATCTTTTTCCTTACTTTACACTGTATATTTTTAGTTCCTCAGGGAACTTTAACTTGTTTGATCGCTTGTACTATATACCGTAGTACCTCAGTCACAGGCTGAGCTTAGCATGTGCACCAAGTTAGCAACCCATCTAATTCTGGTAATCATGTCATAGGAGGAGGGATTTAAATGAATGAACACCAATCAGATCTGCTATTAGCAGTAGGTGGCTGTACAACAGCTGGCACCTGCCCAGTATATACTGGTCATACATACTGGTATGTCATTTATAAAAGGTAGGGGGTTAATGAAGACCTATTGCAAAGTTACATCACTTTTCAATTAAATAATTTTTCAAAAAAAAATAAGTTACTTGCATAAAGATGGATGCTCCTTTTAATTTAGGGGGTCCCGCTAATACAAGAGTAAAGCTGCTTTAATGCAGGAATTGTCCACTGGCGTCCTGCCAAAATGCTTGTCTAAAGCCGCCATATATATATATATATTTTTTTACACTTCTGCCTACTAAAAGGAGGACAGTCTGGGAAGTGGTCAAATCCTTTTAATTTCTATGCACTTATCAAACCTTGCTTCCTTCCCAATGGGCAGGGGGTCTCCTCAGGTTGCAAAACTGCTGTCAGGGTATGCTGGGAGTTGTAGTTTTGCAATACCTGGAGGGTACTGCCCTCGAGTAGGGGGCCAAGTGTTGTCTAAATGTATGTATAGGATATACGACAGTCACTCTTCACACCAATAGATAACCTGCGGGGAAAGCTCTCTGGGGAGGTCACACGATTCATGATAATAGGAAGGGAAGTTTCTAGATAAAATTACTATTAAACAGGATCCTCACGTATTTATTTGGAATGATAAAAAGGGCACAAAAAAAAAAAAAAAAAAAAATCGTAAAACCACACCTTTTCCTATAAAAAAAAGTAACAAGTTAAATTCTGCCGGGACATCTATTGTACATGTAGAGACGTACAGATCTGCATTTTACACTCTATAAATCAGCAATCCTCGGGCTCAGAGAAAAAGAGACTGGTCCATAGCCTCCCGAAAAATGGCCTCAATCCTCATCCTCGTCCCCTTCGTCTTCTGCGGCCCGTTTTCTTTTCTCTCCCCGCTCAACGGCTTGCTCTTCTTCTGAGAAGAAAATAAAAAATATTAAAATATACTTAAAATATATAAATATATATATATAAATACATACACAAAATTTAACTACACACACCGATCAGCGGCTGCCGGTTTGCCACTTGTACTTCCTCGGACCAGTTTTGATAGGTACTAACCACAGCACACCGGGAACACCCCACCAGACCCGCCGTTTTGGAGATGCTCTCACCCAGTCGCATTGCCATCACAATTTGGCCCTTGTCAAAGTTGCTCAAGTCGCTCAGCTCCTTACGCTTGCCCACTTTTCCTGCTTCCAAAACAGCAACTTTAGGAACTGAAACACCCCCTCACCCATGTCCGATGAAATGAGTCACGAAATTTAATGGTTTTTCATGCAACAGCTGATCGGTGTGTGCATATATACATATATCCTTCCTGCTTCCCTTGACCAGGTGCATAGTGGCCCAAATTGATGCAAAAATCATTTTTGCTTTGGAGCAACGTTTACAAGATCTATACCAAAGAGCTTGTAACCACTGTGCTTCTTGCCTAGGAAACCACCCGCTTATAACGGGCTACCTGCCACCGCTGTGGTCTTAGGCAATGAGCTACTACTTTATCAAAAATCCTTGCATATTTTAAGCTGTTTTTATAACCACTTATGAAAATGGAAACAACTCCTTTAAGTACTCCATCAGACTATGAAGCTTAGTATAAGGACAGGTCACGTCCAAAATCCATTTAGGTTTTGGGATTGGTAAACCTTTGAAAACAGCACCCCCTTGTTCACTTCAATGTGCAAAGCTACCGGCATCGCTAACTGGTGAAGCCAGTAATACTGCATATGACCCACTAAGATGGTGTGAATATATATAAATTATAGTATTTAATATTATTTATACAGTTTCATGATCTTAATTGGAGAACCCCTTTTACTGTAACAGATGGCATTCACATACACAACGCCCATCAATCAGCTGCGTTACTACAGGCATCGTTGGCTGGTGAAGCCAGTGACAGCATGTGACCACTAGGATGTGGACTGCACATAAAAACAATAGTTTTTAGGATCTTAATTAGAGAACACCTTTAATAAAGTCCTCCATTGCCTGACTTTGCTCAATTTAATTGAAAAAAACAGCCATTTTAACTTGCCTTCCTCTTCTTCCTCCTCCTCTCCATCACCACCATCTTCTACATAATCATCATCGTCTTCTTCATCCTAGACAGAAAGAATAAATTTAGAATAAACTTAGGGATTCATCACCAGCCAAGTGGAATAAAAAACAAAAGTGAACAGAGCGCAACTTGTTAGATCAACTTAGGACTTACATGGATTTCCTCCTTCATCAGATAGGAGAGCCCCACTTCTTCCTCTCCTACATCAGACTCTCCCTCATCCTCCTCCTCATCTTCCTCTTCATACTCCCCAGGAGGACCGGGTTCATCATCTTCATCCTCTGGATAGTCATATTCCTCACATTCTGCAAAGGAAAATGGAAAATGAAGCGAATGCACCATGTTCTGTAAGGTACATGCTCCACGGAGTGCTGTACTGTGTGAACCACGAGCATTCACTACCGACCCTCTGCATCCTCCTCTTCGGAGTCAGGGGCTTCGTTATCCTCCTGATCAAAGCCGTCTAGGTATGTGATCTGTGTAAGTTTCCGGAATATCTTGTCCCTGTAGTCTTCTAGGTTGGACAGCTCACAGTTGAAGAGGTCTAAGCTCTTTAGGTGTTTTAAATTTGTCTGGAAAGAACAAGACCATCAAAAATGGCAGAACAAACATACTACCTGACGGCCATAGCAATCCCTGACCTGAATATCCTCACCCTCCTGGAGCCGGCAGATGTATAGATGTATAACACTAAACATAATGACCCTACAACTCCCCACATAACCGTGACACGGCCTCCCGTCTGACCGCCATCTGCTATGTGATGGAGCTTCGTGTCGTCTACTTACAAGGGCTTCCACCGTGCTCAGATCCTTGATCTTGTTCCCGCTCAGGTTCAGGTAGGTGAGATTAGGACACCTCTCCGCTAATACTTCAAGCCCTCCAGAGATGCTGTTATCACTCAGTTCCAACTACGAGGAGAAAATTATAAAAAAAAAAAATAATTGTATCTTTAGACCTGTCCCTGCACCCCCTCTTATCATTTCTAGCCATCCCTTTTGCATTATGAAAAACAATTAATTGCAAAAATGTTTCATTTTATTATGGTACAAGATCTTTGGTTTATTGTATTCATTTTCGTATATATATTTATATTATTGTATATTAGTATTTTGTTTTTTTATAGCATTTTTATTGTATTATAGTATAATTTATTGTCATAATTATATTATACTATATTGTAATATCACAGTATTTTAATTAATATTTTATTGTGGTATTTTATTTTTCTACATTTAAACATTTTATATAAAATATTAATATTTTAAGTATTTTATATAGTATTTTATTTATAAACTAACATATTATAGTACCGTAATTTATATTAGACTTTTATTGTATGCATATATTACATAATTTTAATCGGCATTTTGATTTTTTTGTATATATTTTTATTTGTTGCAGTTATAATTTTACATACTGTCAACATATTCCGCAGCGCTTTACAATTCAGAGGTTCATATACAGTCATAAGTAACACTTACACAATAATTAACCCCTTCACAACGGGCGATTTTCTGTCCCCCCCCCCCCCCCCCCCCCCCAAAAATCCATTACTTTATTTTTCCATCAATATAGACATATGAAGGCTTGTTTATTGCAGGACGAGTTGTACTTTTGCATGAAATAATTTATTTTACCATATAATGTAATGGAAGATGGGAAAGAAATTCCAAGTGCGGTCTAATACCAAAAATAAATAAATGAAAAAAAAATAAATTTGCAATTACATATTTTTGAGGGGTTTTATTCCCCATGTTCACTATATAGTAACACTGATATGTCGGTATGATGCCTCGGGTCAGTACTATACGGTAACACTGATATGTCGGTATGATGCCTCGGGTCAGTACTATACGGTACCAGAATAATTCGGGAAAAGGGGGGGCCGGAGTGAGAGAAAGCCGCTCCCTCAGCAATCACTCCATGGATTCTCAACACTGGTGTCCTGGCTTGGCAACCATGAATAGTAGAAATTCAGTGAAGATCCAGTGTTGTTGCTTCAAACCTTAGCGTGACCCTACGGGTTATGTGATGATTTTAATGTGTATGTCACAATAAAGCACTTTTGAAGCAACGACACTGGATCTTCACTGAATTTCTGCTATGTGAGGTGTCGGTATGATGTCTCGGGTCAGTACAATATTATTGTTTATTTATAGAGCACCATTAATTCCATGGTGTTGTATATGAGAAAGGTTTACATACAGACAAGTTAAAACTACAATGAAGTGAATACAGTGACAGACCGATAGAGCGGGAGAGGACCCTGCCCTTGCGGGCTTACATTCTACAGGGCAGTGGGGAGAGAGACAGTAGGTTGGGTCTGCTCTCATGGTGGTGCTATATGTTAACACTGACGAGTCAATATGATGTCTTGGGTCAGTACTATATGGTAACACTGACCTATCGGTATGATGTCTAGGGTTGGTACCACATGGTAAAACTGAAGTGTCGGTATGATGCCTTGGGTCAGTAAGAGTTCTTGGATACCAAATATGTTACTGTTATATAAGTGGTGAAAATTAAACTTGACCAAGGTCTTATATATAAGCCTTGGCTGTGTCCCTCCATCTGATGTGAGCTCACGAGCTGAGATCACATCCTCCCAAAATGTCAGTTGATCTGATCAGCTGACTTGTGTAGCTAACAGCACCAAATGGATCAGTGATCTGACTGGTGCTATTAACCTGTTGGATTGCACTGTCAATCGTGCTGTTCCTCGCTGGTATCGGAGGTCCCATGATGCGATTGTGGCGCCCCTGCGGATAGGTGGCCACAGTATGGTACCGCAATTACGACAGGTAAGCTAAGCACCCCACACATTAACACCCAACACATCCCCAATCCCTAGCGCTTCATGTCAGGCAGGGAATAGTGGGGGGAGCCGAGTAGTGGGTGAAGAGTTTGGAAGGAAACTCGGGAAAGGGGTGGAGGAACCAGAGTAAAACCTGGGAACACAAAAGTTAGGGAAGCTCGGAGAGAGTTCTGTTTGAGGTTCCTGGCAGAATGAGGAACAATACCCTAAGCAGAGACACCCATGCAGCCCAAGCACTGATACTTGCCAAGAAGAACACTGACCCAGGGGCCTGTGCCACTGTACTGACCGGAGACAGAAGCAGAAGGGGGTCTAAGGTGGACAGGTACACCGAGGGACCGGGTCGACACCAGGAGGCCAGCCCTATAGATGTGGCTGGAAGCTTTACGCCCTGGCCACGAATTAACCAACTGGGTGCGGGATCTTCATGTGCCATACCCCACCCCTGACAACGAAGGAAAGGCAGTCACATAGGGCTAGGAGTCGCAGCGGGACGTCCGCAGGAAATTCCGACACAGCTCTCATGGAGTATGTGCGTGGGATTGAAGAGGCCCAAAAGGTACAAGAGGGGGTGCCTCTAGAAAGCCGACCCAGCAGCAGACCGGCAACCGGGATAGAGGGCACACTGCTGTAAACCATACTGTGTAAAATAATAATGTTGCAGTGAGTAAAATACCGGTCAAACTCAGAACTCTGTGTGAGACACTTAGTCTTGTGATTAGCCGGGGCTCGCCTGTGCCTGCGGAGCCGCTGACTGCATTTACTGCGCAGGCAGAGACTGCTTGCTGGAAAGGAGAAGACAGCGTCCGGAAGGGAGCCGCAGGAGCTCCAGTGATGTCAGTAAGTCTTACCACTGTACCTCCACACGTACCCTACCATCACACAAACTCTACACTGGCCCAGGGGATAAGCCCTCCACGGGCAGAGCTGGTTAACACCTTGCTGCCTATTGCTATCATCCCATTCATATTGGCCACAAACCACTGGTGGCATCACATCCATGACAAACTTTCCCTTTTTCATTTTAACCAGCCTAAGTCCGGCTTCACACTGCGGCGTGATCCGGTCCGGTTCTATCCGGAGGACCCAGACAGTTGCGGACCGGATCAGCACACAGGACTGGGGGGCTAATATGCGCTCTGGTCCTGTGTGCAGCGCACGCAGCTGCAGCCGCTGACAGGTCAGGACAGCGGCGACCGCGGACCTGACTTAGCAGCGGGAACTGCGTGTGCTGCACACAGGACCGCATGGCATATTAGCCCCCAGTCCTGTGTGCTGATCCGGTCCGCGGCTGACTGTGTCCTCCCGGACAGAACCGGACCGGATCACGCCGCAGTGTGAAGTGGCCCTAAGCCGTCACACGGCCCCAGATCCCGAAAAATGAGATGACTATGGGTGCGGAAAAGTGCAATTCTATTTCCTTTAAAAACTTTTTTTCACCAGATAAAAAAAAAAAATCACATGTTTGGTATCTACAAACTTGTATTGACCAGGGGCATCATACCGACCTGTTGGTTTTGCCATATAGTGATCATGGCAAATAAAAAAAAATAAAAAAAATGTGTAATTATACTTTTTATTTCAATTTCACCGCACTTGAGTTTTTTCCTCATTTTCCTATTCACTATATGATTAAAAAAAAAAAAAAATTATTTAATTCAAAAGTACAACTCTTCCCACAAAAAAAAAAAAAGACCTGGTATCTTATATATAATTGCCGTAGCTCACTTCCGTCATATTCGGCGCTACTTCCGTCGTCGAAGACGTGGCTGCCAAACGGAAGTAGCGCTACGGCAACTATATATAACAACAATACAACAATACAATAGAATATATAGTCAAGCCAGGGCCGGCAACCACTACAGGGGCCCACCGCTGCCCACACACATTGTCAATGCTTCCCTGCATTCTTCTATCTTCTGAGGCAGGCCGCCCCTGTCACTAAGGCCGCGGTCGGGTATCCAGGGGGCGTGTCCGCACCACTCCCCCAGCAACACCCACATCCAATCCACAGGCGGCGAAGCAGAGTGAGTGTGACACGTCGGAGGAGACCGCCCCACTCCTCATTCATCACTGCTGTGCCAGTGTCCGCCCCATCCTCCTCGGCTCTATTTCCGGCAGTGATGCCGGCCTTCTCCCCGGCACTGTGTCTGCTGGGGGCTCAGCTTTGGACCCTGTACTCTGAGCCGCCGCTGCTCATCAACACCGGCCCGTTCCACACTGGTGACAGCGCGACACAAGCAGGTGAAGGTAGGAGGGCGCCGCTGACCCCCACTCTGCCCACTGACCCCATTTAGCCCCTCACCCTGCTCTGACCACTCACCCCCCCCACTCTGCCCCCGCCCCTGCGCTGACCACAGAGCCCCCGCCCCTGCGCTGACCACAGAGCCCCCGCCCCTGCGCTGACCACAGAGCCCCCGCCCCTGCGCTGACCACAGAGCCCCGCCCCTGCGCTGACCACAGAGCCCCCGCCCCTGCGCTGACCACAGAGCCCCCGCCCCTGCGCTGACCACAGAGCCCCCGCCCCTGCGCTGACCACAGAGCCCCCGCCGCTGCGCTGACCACAGAGCCCCCGCCGCTGCGCTGACCACAGAGCCCCCGCCGCTGCGCTGACCACAGAGCCCCCGCCGCTGCGCTGACCACAGAGCTCCCGCCCCTGCGCTGACCACAGAGCCCCCGTCCTGCGCTGACCACAGAGCCGCCGCACTCACTGCTGACCACAGAGCCGCCGCACTCACTGCTGACCACAGAGCCGCCGCACTCACTGCTGACCACAGAGCCGCCGCACTCACTGCTGACCACAGAGCCGCCGCACTCACTGCTGACCACAGAGCCGCCGCACTCACTGCTGACCACAGAGCCGCCGCACTCACTGCTGACCACAGAGCCGCCGCACTCACTGCTGACCACAGAGCCGCCGCACTCACTGCTGACCACAGAGCCGCCGCACTCACTGCTGACCACAGAGCCGCCGCACTCACTGCTGACCACAGAGCCGCCGCACTCACTGCTGACCACAGAGCCGCCGCACTCACTGCTGACCACAGAGCCGCCGCACTCACTGCTGACCACAGAGCCGCCGCACTCACTGCTGACCACAGAGCCGCCGCACTCACTGCTGACCACTGAGCCGCCGCACTCACTGCTGACCACTGAGCCGCCGCACTCACTGCTGACCACTGAGCTGCCTGTATACACACAATTAATTTCACCCCACTCCCCTAACCATTACTAAATAAACTATATATAGATTCTAGACTACCCGATTCTTTAGAATCGGGCTCACAGCTAGTGTCTATATAAATGGGTTAAAATAAGCCATTTCACTTTTGTCACAATTTTCCACGCCTGCAGCATTCTCATCTTTCAGGATCTGGGGCTGTGTGGCGACTTATTTTATGCGTCTGAAGTATCTAATGATGCCATTTTTTGGGTAGATGTGATAATTTGATTGCCAATTATTGCAATGTCGTGCCCAAAAAAACAATTTTGGCATTTTTACTTATTCCGTTACGCAATGTACAGATCTGATTTTATATTTTGATAGATCAGACTTTGCTGAACGTGGCGATAATAAGAATGTCTTTTTATTTTAATACTTTTATTTTCAATGGGGCAAAAGGGAATGATTTAAACTTTTGTTTTTAACTTCTACTTTATTTTACACTGTCCCCTAGGGGCCTCAGCACTGCAATGTCCGATCACTTCTGCTTTGTACAGATGAGCTGCTGCACGTCAGTGTACAGAAGAAATCATTTTGTGGATGTTCGCGCTCGATAGGCATCCACAGGTAGGAATTGCAGACAGTTCCCAGGGTCATCACGAGACCTCCAATGCCTGCAGGAAATAGCCCGATTTAAAGCATTGCGTTGTCAGTGTATGACAGCAGAGTCCAAAGGGTTACCAGCGCCGATAAGATCTCCGACATGTACAGCGAATGATGCGAGCTCAGCGCTTACATCAAAGGGGGAAGGCGACCTATGACGTTCCTATATGCCATAGGACGTGAAGGGGCTAAACCAAAAATAACGACCCTGCTCCCCGCTTTTTTATTATATTTTATATTAGCATTTTATCTAAAGATTAGATTTTTATACAAAAGTATTTTTTTCATTTATTTGTAGTTATTATCAGGGCTGTGAAGTCTGTGCCAATTTTGATTGAGTCAGCATAAAATTGACTTGAGTCTCAAAACATGTAATATATTAGCTACAGTAGCTCAATGCAAAATGTGCTTAATATTAGGATTTGTGTTCTATTTAAATCTTTTGATTATTGTATCATAATAATGATTAAAGCCTAATGTTACCAATGTACTACAATACATTAAACATGAGCCATGTATGAGGGAGTCAGAGTCGTTGAGGCGGATTCAAGAAAATTGAGGAATCTGTTTAGCTTTCAGACTCCACAACTCTCATAGTAGCTGTTCTTAGCTGTAATAGAATGGGTTAACCAAGTCTTGCTTCTCTCTGCTGAGATACACAGGCTGCAAGAGTAAGAGGGGCTGTGCGGGGGCACAGGCTGAAATGCTGAGGGTAGTGCGCAGCCTCCTGCTGCAATATCTGGGGCTGTGTGCTGCAGGTTGTTAAAAGAATAGCAAAGAGATATTGTGAGGACACAGCATATTACCATCTATGCCATGGGTTAAATATTCTTAATTAGGCCAGATGTATTGTTCTTTTGTTTGTTGACTCATGAGGGGTAGGTCATGTTTCTTGCCAGACTGCTCGGTACCCCCACTGTCTTAGTGTGTGGATTTCAAACTAAATTTAAGTTACCCCAGCCCTCTTCTCACTACATCCTTCTGATGAAAATTATGCAGTTGGATTGAAATGCCAACCAAAAAGAGAACAGCCTTATCGCACTAATCCTGCAAGAACACAATATTCCCTGAGGTGAAGGCTCAGGATATAAAAAGGACTTGCTTCAGTCACCAGGAGATATATGCTGCTTGTCATCAACCTAGGGGCTTCAGTCCCTGTTAGAAGATCATAACTTTAACCTAGTAATTTTGGTTGCAGCTAGATCATCTTAACACTGGATCATATTCTACAGAAGTTTAGCCTAGGATCCGGCTGAAGATACCCAGGTTGGGACAATTTGCTCACCTGGCTACAGGCTTTGCTGTGCTCGGTTAGCTTCCCAAGCTTGCCGCTATTCCTTTCTCAGTGGGTGCCCGCCAAAAGCAGGGTGCTTCTGGTCTGGGGTAGTTGGCCCTGAAAGCCCAGACTATACTCATCCCTGTTGAGCCAGTGGAAGGGCGAGACTGTTTTCTGTTATATTGTGTTTTCTTGTGGAGTATGTGTTACATGCCTTGGACTGTTGGGGATCCAATATAGTCTAACCATTGTGTGGTTCCCTCACCCTGTATTGTCTGAGTAATGTTCTGCCCATAGATAAGGAGTTCAGTTACAAAGACCTCATGGACCAGGGCTCATCCTAAAAGGTGGCCGGGCCAGCAGACAAGAGCACCCATTGACCCATGTGTCTCCACAGGTTTCTTAATTCATTTGACTGGCATTCATATCCCAATGTGCATCATAGTCCAGAAGCCCTCGTCTTTGGCAGCTTCCCTGAAAGTTTCACAGACATGCATAAGCTGTGATATATTATGAATATCCTTTGTTGGCTATAGCAACCAATCAGAAGCTGAGCTGTGGTTGGATGTTATAGGCCATCTGATAAATATCCAGGCTGTCAAAACAGCTAATGCAGTATTTATTACCACCTCACAGATTCAAACAGTAAATAGGACTTTTTTTGACGAATGACTACATTGCGAGGCGAAAATATCTCCTCAAAACATAATCTATGACAATCCCTGAGTCACATGGGGTGTGTGCAAAATGCTGTGACTGTAGAAGCCATGGTGCAGATTCCCTTGTTGGACATGCACATGTGGTCAAAATTGTTAGCAGCCCTCGTTTAATGAAAGAAAAACCCACAAATAACTTAAACTGACAAAAGTAATTAAAAAAAAAAAAAAATGAAAATGAACAATGACAGTCATACATTGCTTTTCACCCCTGCTTCCACAGAATTTTTTTTTTTTTTAAAGTAAACTCATGAAGTCGGCCTGGACAGAAATGATTGTTCCTTAACTTAATATTTTGTTGCACAACCTTTTGAGGCTTCACTGCAATCACACGATTCCTGTACCTGTTAATGAGACTTCTGCTCCTCTCCAAAAGGGATTGTGGAGACTCCTCAAGAGCAAACTGCTCCAGATGTCTGGTGTTTGAAGGTCGCCTTTTCCATGTTTCAGCTCTTTCCAAAGATGTTCCATGGGATTTAGATCAAGGCTCATAGAAGTTACTTCAGAATAGTCCAATGTTTTCTTCTTTGCCATTTTTGGGTGTTTTTAGCTGTGTGTTTTGGGTCATTATCCTGTTGCAAGACTGATCTGCGACTGAGACCAAGCTTTCTGACTCAAGGCAGCACATTTCTCCCAACCCCTTGATAGTCTTGAGATTTCAAGACACCCTGTGCCAGATGCAACAAAGCAGCCCCAGAACATAACAGAGCCTCCTCCATGTTTCACAGTAGGGACAGTGTTCTTTTCTTGATATGCTACATTTCGCCGTCTGTGAACATAGAGCTGATGTGCCTTGCCAAAAAGTTCCATTTTTGTCTCATCTGTCCATAGGACATTCTCCCAGGAGCTTAGTGGCTTGTCAACATGTAGTTTGGCAAATTCCAGTCTGGCCTTTTTATGATTTTTTTCAACAATGGTATCCTCCTTGGCGCTCTCCCATGAAGTACACTTTGGCTCAAAGAACAATGGATGGTACGATCTGACAATGATGTTCCTTGAGCTTGAAGTTCACCTGTAATGGTGTTAAGACGTTTTCTGGGCTCTTTTGTTACCATTCTTATTATCCGTCTCTTTGAAATGTCATCAGTTTTCCTCATGTGGGCATGTCCAGGGAGGTTGCCTACAGTTCCATGGATCTTAAATTTCTGATTAAATTGTGCAACTGTAGTCACAGGAACATCAAGCTGCTTGGACATGGTCTTATAACCGTTGCCTTTAACATGCTTGTATCATTTTCTTTCTAATCTCCTGAGAACTCATTCCTTCGCTTCCTTTGGTCCATGTTGAGTGTGGTAAACACCATGTCACCAAACAGCACAGTGAGTATCTGTAGCCCTATATACAGGCCCACTGACTGATTACAAGATTATAAACAGCTGTGATGCTAATTAGTGGACACACCTTGAGTTAACATGTCCCTTTTGTCACATTTTCAGGGGGACCATCATTTCTGTCCAGGCCGATTTTATGAGTTTTATTTAACCCCTTCATGACCCAGCCTATTTTGACCCTAAAGACCTTGGCCTTTTTTGCAATTCTGACCAGTGTCCCTTTATGAGGTTATAACTCGGGAACGCTTCAACCGATCCTAGCGATTCTGAGATTGTTTTTTCGTGCCATATTGGGCTTCATGCTAGTGTTAAATTTAAGTCGATAATTTTTGCGTTTATTTGTGAAAAAATCAAAAATATGGCAAAAATTTAGAAAATTTCACAATTTTCACATTTTTAATTTTTTTTCTGATAAACAAGAGAGATATGTGACAGAAAAAAGTTATTAAATAATATTTCCCACATGTCTACTTCACATCAGCACAATTTTGGAAAAAAAAAATTTTTTTGTTAGGACGTTATAAGAGTTCAAAGTTCATGAGCAATTTTTCATTTTTCAACCAAAATTTACAAAACCATTTTTTTTAGTGACCACATCACATTTGAAGTCCTTTTGAGGGGTGTACATGACAGAAAACACCCAAAAGTGACACCATTCCAAAAACTGCACCCCTCAAGCTACTCAAAACTACATTCGAGAAGATTATTAACCCTTCAGGTGCTTCACAGGAACTAAAGCAAAGTGGAAACAAAAAATGGATATTTTAATTTTTTTTATCAAAAATGTTCTTTTAGCCTCAATTCTTTCATTTTCACATGGGCAACAGGATAAAATGGATCTTAAAATGTGTTGTGCAAATTCTCCCGAGTACATCGATACCTCATATGTGGTCATAAACCACTGTTTGGGCGCACGGCAGGGCTCAGAAGTGAAGGAGCGCAATTTGACTTTTGGAGCTAATTTTACATTCAAAAAGTGAAATTGCGCTCCTTCCCTTCTGACCCCTGCCGTGTGCCCAAACAGTGGTTTATGACCACATATGAGGTATCGGTGTACTCAGGAGAAATTGCCCAACAAATTTTAGGATGAATTTTATGCTGTTGCCATGTGAAAACGAAAAAATTTAGGCTAAAAGAAAATTTTTGTGAATAAAAAAGTACTATTTCATTTTCACAGATCAATTTGTAAAGCACCTGGGGGTTCAATATGCTCACTACCCATCTAGATATGTTCCCTGGGGGGTCTAGTTTCCAAAATGGGGTCACTTGTGGGGGAGCTCCAATGTTTAGGCACGCAGGGGCTCTCCAAACGCGACATGGTGTCCGGTAACAATTTGAATGCAAAATCAGCTCAAATTGTTAGCTGTAACCATGTTGCGTTTAGTGAGCCCCTGTGTGCCTAAACATTGGGGCTCCCCCACAAGTGACCCCATTTTGGAAACTAGACCCCCCAAGGAACGTATCTAGATGCATAGTGAGCACTTTGAACCCCAGGTGCTTCACAAATTCATCCATAAAAATGAAAAAGCACTTTTTTTTCCACAAAAAAATTATTTTTTCATTATTATGGATCAATTTGTGAAGCACCTGGGGGTTGAAAGTGCTCACTATGCATCTAGATACGTTCCTTTGGGGGTCTAGTTTCCAAAATGGGGTCACTTGTGGGGGAGCTTCAATGTGGAGACGCACAGGGGCTCTCCAAACGCGACATGGTGTCCGCTAACAATTTGAATGCAAAATGAGCTCAAATTGTTAGCGGACACCATGTTGCGTTTGGAGAGCCCCTGTGTGCCTAAACATTGGGGCTCCCCCCAAGTGACCCCATTTTGGAAACTAGACCCCCCAGGGAACGTATCTAGATGCATAGTGAGCACTTTGAACCCCAGGTGCTTCACAAATTCATCCGTAAAAATAAAAAAGTACTTTTATTTCCACAAACATTTTCTTTTTTCATATTTACAGATTAATTTGTGAAGCACTGGGGTGTTCAAAATGCTCACCACCCATCTAGATAAGTTCCCTGGGGGGTCTAGTTTCCAAAATGGGGTCACTTGTAGGGGAGCTCCAATGTTTAGGCACATAGGGGCTCTCCAAACGTGACATGATGTCCGCTAACAATTTGGGTTGATTTCCATTCAAATTGTTAACAGACACCATGTCGCGTTTGGAGAGCCCCTGTGTGCCTAAACATTGGAGCTCCCCCACAAGTGACCCCATTTTGGAAACTAGACCCCCCAGGGAACGTATCTAGATGTATAGTGAGCACTTTGAACCCCCAGGTGCTTCACAAATTGATCCGTAAAAATGAAAAAGTACTTTTTTTCCACAAAATATTTTTTTTTTCATTAATTTGTGAAGCACCTGGGGGTTCAATATGCTCACTACCCATCTAGGTAAGTTCCCTGGGGGGTCTAGTTTCCAAAATGGGGTCACTTGTAGGGGAGCTCCAATGTTTAGGCACACATGGGCTCTCCATACGCGACATGGTGTCCGCTAACAATTGGAATTGTTAGCGGACACCATGTTGCGTATGGAGAGCCACTGTGTGACTAAACATTAGAGCTCCCCCACAAGTGACCCCATTTTGGAAACTAGACCCCCCAAGGAACGTATCTAGATGCATAGTGAGCACTTTGAACCCCCAGGTGCTTCACAAATTGATCCGTAAAAATGAAAAAATAATTTTTTTGTGGAAAAAAAAAGTACTTTTTTAATTTTATGGATCAATTTGTGAACCACTTGGGGGTTCAAGTACTCACTATGCATCTAGATACGTTCCTTGGGGGGTGTAGTTTCCAAAATGGGGTCACTTGTGGGGGAGCTCCAATGTTTAGGCACACAGGGGCTCTCCATACGCGACATAGTGTCCGCTAATAATTGGAGCTAATTTTCCATTCAACTTGTTAGCGGACACCATGTCACGTATGGAGTGCTCCTGTGTGCCACCAGCACAAGGGCAACTGGAAGAGTTGGGGTACAGCACCAGAAAATGGCACCTCTAATGTGCTATTTTCTGGGGTGGCTGTGAATTGCAATTTGCAGCGTGGGGGGGCACAACATTTGGGTCTCTCCACGATGAGGATTGCAGCCCCCCAACTACCAAGTTGTACCTGGCTGGCATCCAAAAATAAGGCAAAGCTCCTTGTCATTTTATTGGTAGAAGTAAAAAAAAAAAAAATGACGTGGGGCTCCGCCATATTTTTGGTCCAGCCAGGTACAACTTGGCAGCTACGGACTGCCAGCAACCCCCAGCTGCCTCGTTGTACCTGGCTGGTACCCAAAAATACAGCAAAGCCCTTTTTTTTTTCTTTCTAGAACTAATTCTAGAAAAAAAAAATGACATAGGGCTCCGCCATATTTTTGGTCCAGCCAGGTACAACTAGGCAGCTGGGGGCTGGATTCCACAGCATGGAGAGGCCCAAGCGTTCTGGGCCCCCCATGCTGCGAATTGCAGCCCGCAGCCGCCCCAAAAAATGGCGCATTCATTGAAGCGCCATTTTCTGGCGCTGTACCCAGACTCTTCCAGTTGCCCTGGTGCCGGTGGCAAACTGGGTAATAAAGGGGTTAATGCCAGCTTGTTATTGGCAGCTGGCACTAAGCCCGAGATTCATAATATAGGGCCAATGTTAGACCCGCCATTAGGAATCTCTGGTAAATAGTCAGAAAATAGACACAGAGAAAAATCTTTTTATTTGAAAAAAAAAACAAACAAAACTTGGACTCCATCTTTATTATAAAGATCCGACGTAGTCCACAACGAAGGTCCCACGGCGCTCGACTGCCTCCGACGTAGTCCACAACGAAGGTCCCACGACGCTCGATCGCCTCTGCTCAATCCAGAGATTGCAGCAAGGGATCAAGTGTCCTCTTCCTACAGACTCTGGGGTCAGAGTTATGGTGCACTGTGTGACAATGATCTGTCATACAGTGCACCATGACTATGATCCCAGAGACTACAACAAGAGGATACTCATCCGCAGTCATCCACGTACGCACACATCCACGGACGCACACATGCACGGACACGCTAACACACATCCACGGACGCACACATGCACGGACACACTAACACACATCCACGGACGCACACATGCACGGACACACTAACACACATCCACGGACGCTGGAGTTCACACACATCCACATACGCACATCCACGCACGCATCCACGGACGCACACATGCACGGACACACTAACACACATCCACGGACGCTGGAGTTCATACACATCCACATACCCACATCCACGCACGCATCCACGGATGCACACATGCACGGACACACCAACACACATCCACGGACGCACACATGCACGGACACACTAACACACATCCACGGACGCTGGAGTTCACACACATCCACATACGCACATCCACGCATGCATCCACGGACGCACACATGCACGGACACACTAACACACATCCACGGACGCTGGAGTTCACACACATCCACATACCCACATCCACGCACGCATCCACGGACGCACACATGCACGGACACACTAACACACATCCACGGACGCACACATGCACGGACACGCTAACACACATCCACGGACGCATGCACATATCCATCCATCCATTCATTCATACTTACCCATGAGGAGGAGGAGCCTCTGAGAGGAGGAGGGACCACACCGCAGCTGCATCGGAAGCCGGCGGGCTGCTCCGGAATGGGTGAGTGGGGCTAGAGGTGGGGGACTAGGCCTGGGGGGGGGGGGGGATGAGCAGGGGGAGAGGAGGCTGTGCAGGCGGCACTGCATTACAGGAGGAGGACGGGTGGATCGCGGGGACGCGAGGGGGGGGCAGGCCGGACACAAGGGGGGCTGGAGGTAGGGGGACAAGACACAGGAGGGGCTGGAGGAGGAAGGGGGCAGGGGCACACAGAGGAATGACGGCGGCTGCATCAGGAGTGCAGCCGCGTGCAGCCGCCGCAGAAGAAGCTGATCGGAGGGGCGGGGGGGGCCGATAGGCGGCAAGGGGGGGCCCTAATGCTTCCTGGAGCTGGGGGGGCTGAGTAGGGGGAGGGCACCAGCCGATCCGCCCGTCCAGATCTGATTGGAGAGCTCCAATCAGATCTGGGAGGGGGGAATCGCTGTGATTTCTCAGATCTGCAGTTTCACTTTTAAACTGCAGATCGGAGGGGCCCTGGGCACGGGGGGGTTAATCCACCCCCCGTGGGGTGTACTACAGGTTGTCACTGTGCATTATGTACAGTGACACCTGAGTCACCCCCCTCACACGCGCCGCAGGAGCGCGATCATTCCATGGCCCACCGTTTGGGCCAAAGGTCGGGAACGAACTTGTTTTCATGGCCCAAACGGTGGGCCAAGGGTCGTGAAGGGGTTAAAAAAAACAAAAAAAACAAAACAAATTCTGTGGCAGCAGAAAAGCAATGTCTGACTATTATTTGATCATTTTCACACATTTTTTATTACTACTTTTGTCAGATTCAAGTTCTTTGACCATTGTGGGTTTTTGAGTTGAGTGTACTTGTCATGTTCTACTATTCACAGTTTTATAGAATTATATTTGTATTATAGTATTTATATTTGTATTCTTTATATTCGTACATAAAGTTTAGCCACTAGTGTACATTTTATTTATTGTAGTTATATATTGTATTTCA
Source organism: Allobates femoralis (assembly GCA_033576535.1). Lineage (NCBI taxonomy): Eukaryota > Metazoa > Chordata > Amphibia > Anura > Aromobatidae > Allobates > Allobates femoralis. The sequence goes on from JARQOC010000012.1 coordinate 90,346,622, forward strand.
ATTATTGTATTATATCAATATTTTTATAGTATTTATGTTAAAACCATTTTATTTACTGAAATTATATCATCCTATCTTATAGCATTTATTTTATTTGTATTCTTATTAATTTGTACATTATTTTATTACATTTGTACATAATAGTCAGTCACGGTGCACATAGATAATAGATTTTGAACGTATTTAGCCTTACTTGTGCCACTATGGCTGAAGTCAAGCATTGTAAACATTTCGGCATATTGGATTTGAGCTATTATTTCGGGCATTCGACATTTTAACTTACTGATGCAGCCTGCATAAAGGGGTTTTCAGGGAAGAGTAGGCTCGCTTATAGTTAAACGGGGCGTGATGTGATCTGTTGGTGGGATTGTGACAGAACTGATGCATGTGGCTCCAGTAATGGCTGAATACAAACTGCACGGAGCAGTAACAGAAGCACACGAGGGACAATCACCCATACAGGGCATAATGATGTACAAGGTGCATTTTTGTCTCCATAATTTTTCACAACAGCTTCCCGCCACTCGTTCCTTACTTTTCGGAGCTTCGCCAGCTGTGGGAGTTCTGCCAAAGAGGAGAGCTCTACGTTCGCCATACTGAGGAACTCCAGCTCTTTAAAACTCTCACTTAAACCCTCGATCTCCCCACCGCTTGACCGACAATTGTCCAGAACCAACTCCGCCACCTGGTAAGAAAGCAAAAAAAACATATATAAAACTTTATATTCGTGTGAAACGTCAGATGTCTTTGGAGGATTGCGATCATGGAATCTCCAAGAAAAGCAAAAAAAAACCCATTGATAAGTAAAAACGAAATCCCCAGCAAACATAATTCTTGGGGGACACACATACATATATATAACTGTATACTAAAAAACCTGAGCACGAGCAAACCTGTGTGAACACGCCTGTATAGCATGTTCATATTAAACACCTGGAAAAAAATAATAAGTATGTGCATGTTATGACCAAATAGCTTGCTATAAATAAAAGCTACACAGGGTACTTAGTACATGACACCGGCGGGACCCCCGCCAGACATCACCCGCTGGACCGTCGCCCCACCCGGCAGGACATCTCTACGCGCTGCTCTCGCCCACCTCTGTCTGGCTACAGCTATCAGGAAAGTCAGCGGCTTCAGGCCTGTGTTAGAGAGGAGGTGCAGGCACCCTCTGGTGGCTACAGAGGACGCCGCCAGCCCTTCTTATTCATCACAGGTCGCAAGCCAAGGACTTTCCTGATGGCTGTGGCCGGACGGAGGTGGGTGAGGGCAGCGCGTCACTACACACCAGATACATACATGTGCACAAACACGCATGTGCACATACATACAAATACGTGCATACACAAGCATGTGCATAGACCCATACAAGCATGTGCACGCACACACACATAAACCTGCATGAACACACATGCGCATTCACACACCCACATACATGAATACACGTGCATACATTCACAAACATCTAGGCACATACACACATTTGCCCATGCACGCACACATGTATACACACACTCAAGGCCCCGTCTCACGCTTCAAAGTGTCCGCAAACCGACCAACGATCCGACTTGACCTAGATCGCTAGAATGACGTTCAATGATTGCTAGTGAATTGTCAAAAGTATAGAGCTCGTTAACGATGCAGCAACGATCCCGCAATAAGCAAACAATACTTGTGGTCGTTAGCTCACCTAAGTACTGCAGTTCTCAATAGGCGAGGTCATTAACGACATTGTTATCGAGATGTCACACACACACACGCTGCAGATTGAACGAACGCTCATCGTTTGGTTTCAGGTCCGGTTCACCAACTCAATGATCTGCCCGATTATCATTGATCGTTTGTACATGTCACACTCAACAACGTCATTAGAACTGAAAACTCTTGACTGACTAACGATACCGTTACCGATATCATAGTGTGAGACGGGGCCTTTACAGGCACACATGTACATACAGTATAATGTCCGCACACATACTTAAACTCACATATACCCACACACATGTGCATACACACACTTACAAGCACAAACACATACAAGTGCATACCACACACACGCACGCATACATGCACACCTAAGCAAAGACACACTTGCACACATACATCTTTGGACACTTAGATATACAAAGATGGCAGCGCGTGACGCATCACACCACCCCACTACCAGTCTGCCACCACTACATGGCAGCTGGAAGAGTGGGGTAACCACCAGTTCTGGGACGGCTGATGGCTGCAATTTTCAGCTTGGGGGCCCCCAAACACTTGGGCCTTACCACACTGTGAATTCCAGCCCCCAGCTGCCTGTGTTACCTTGGCTGGCAATAGAAAATATTGTGGGGCCCACGCTATTTTTTTTTTTTTTTACTTATTTAAATAACAAAAACAAATTAAAAAAATAAAATAAATAAAATAATCAGGTTTCCCTGCATTTTTCATTGCCAGTGAATGTAACACCAGGCAGCAGTGATCGGCATTCAGTAGGTGCTTGGTTTACATGCGCTGGCAATAGAAAATACAGTGAAGCCCTACACATTTTTTACCAGGAAATTAAAACTTGTTGTAAAAAAAATAACAAAAAACAGGTTAACTAATACATTTATTTACATACATTTGAGAGAGCACAGTGGGGGGGGGAGAGAAGAGGGACACAGTGACACATGGGGGTGGGGGAGACAGAAACCAGCGCAACAGAGCTGCCTCCATCGCGATGTCACCACGCCTCTGATGCGATAGCATCGGGCCCACATGTAGTTGTATATATAATCAATAGTTCAATGACAAATGTGCGCAGAGATATCACACATGGCCGTGGCAGCCATCATGCGGGTGGTTGGATGATGTTCATGGCTGGCACCGACCATACGAAGCACATTTATCTAATCGCTGATAACGAGGGACGCACTCTCCGAGGATTAGCGGCCGTGAGACGTCTCCTCC